>APFE031724207.1:0-18590 GCA_000404065.3 Pinus taeda
GGCTCAATACCAGAGTTGAGATAATTTATTTTTGGGTACTACTTTGGTTTTCACTATCAAATAATATCCTAAACATAAACAAATATGGGGATTCTAAGACCATCATTGATGGCTTCTTGGGCAGATCGACATTCGATCCACCAGACCTTCGGGGGCGGTGAGAATGGATCAGGGACATGATGCATCAATTTTAGAGCTTCACGATCACCCACATCTACAAGAAGTCCAATTAAGTTGTGTATTCTTTGTCCAAGATGGACATTTAGGATCCAGATGGATTCATGTATTTCTCTTTTTTTACTATAGGAAACATCTCAGAAGATGGAAATATTTCCATTATGTAGTGGCGTTTTTTGTTTTATAGTATTCTCCAACATACCTTTTATCTAGATATTCTCGTTGTTTTAAATTCGGTAGCATTCTTTGAGGAAAATTCTCACTATTTTGAAAATCTACTCTATAGGAAGTATTTAAGTTTTAAATAGCTGGTTGATGCATTTACAATGGATGGTGGTCTTTTATAACATATGTTACCTGTAAGATGTAACTGGTTTGATTCAAATAATAATATATCGGTTAGTTTTTTTTCCTCTAAAAAAAAACATAATTAAAGTGTCTGGAATAGAAACTATATAATTAAAATTAAAATATAATTATAATAACCAAAAATATTGTTAATGAAACCAATCAAAAAATAAGAAGAAGAGATGGATCAACGACTTCAAAATAAGCCTCTTCGAGGGGGCAAACTCCTTTACATTACACAAATGAAAATTTCATGGATGATACAAATGACAAGGCCTCCTTTCTATATATACGAGTCTAATGGGTCACAATATAATTAGAGCCAACATATCAATAATATTATAAGGGCACAACAATAACAATAGTGTGCGTCTATGGGGCACAATAATAATAATAATATGGGGACTACATGGGCATAAAAATACAATAAGGGGGGGTGCACTAATAATGATAAGGGGCTACACTAGTAGTATAGGGATCTAACATGCCCATCTCCTTCAAAAAGTGTTATCCTCAATTCTTGAATAGTTATGGATGCTTCTGTATAAAATTATCATCCTCCCATGTGAAATATTCAGCAGGTAAGTTCTTCCACTTGATGAGATACTCTGAAATTGATCGATTTCATAGTTGTTGGGTTCTTGTTTCCATGGTTGCTTAAGGTTCCACTATGATTTTTCCTTCCTTGTCAAGTTCCAACAATATTTTTTGAGCTGGCAGCTTGTCACCTATAGCCTTCTTTAAGAATGGAACATGGAAAACTAGATGTGCTCAAGAAGATGCAGGAAGTTCTGATTTGTATGCCATAGTACCAATCTCTTGCAACACCGTGTAAGGACCATAATACTTTGGTGATAATTTATTATCCTTCTTACCTTTCTCGAGGGACAATTGTTTGTATGGTTGTAGCCATAAAAATACCCAGTAACCTACATCAGAACTTCTCTTGCTGTGATGTTGATCTGCTTGTTGTTTCATTTGATTTTGCACGAAAGTGAGGTTATCCTTTAAGAGTTGAGGAACTTCTTGTTGATTCTTGATGTGATCTTCCATTTCTTGAACCTTATAATTTTCTCTTAAATATGATGTGATGGATGGTGTATGATATCCATAAAGTGTCATAAATGGGGTCATTTTTGTTGAAGCATTATACCACAATTCAACCAGAGGTAACCACTTGGACCCATTTTGTTTGTTTATTAGATACAAAGCAAAAAATATATCCTCCTAAACATTTCTTCACTATCTACATGTGTCCATCTATCTTGAGAGTTTGAGGAGTGGTAATTCCTGCCAATGCACTATAAGATATGGTTGGATTTATTTATTCTTCTCTGGGGCTGGTTCCTGGTGTATATCCTCTTGTTTTGACGTTTCTTGATCCTTTTCTTCCTCCTCTTCAAAATCCATGCAAAATAATTTCTTCTCACCACACTTTTGACCTTCAATGTATTTTCTATCACAACTATAACAAAGCTTGTTTTCTCTTTTTTCTTCCAATTGTTGTGGTGTCAACCTTGTAGGTTGTGGAAGGCTAGGAGAAACAACACTTCTATATTTATAGTTGTGAGTGGTAGGATTCCTTGTTGCCATAATTTTTCTTTCAATTTTTGTTTCCAACCTGAATGCCTTCTGCAATGAATAAGGTTCCCAAATATGAACCTCATGTTGAATGTTATCCTTTAAAGTCCCTACGAGGACATCAATCCCCTACTTCTATGGAATATCATTTAAGCTTATATTCAAATTTTGGAAGTCCTCAAAGTGCTCTACCTTTGAACCCTTTTGTTTGAGACTTATTAATTGGCTAAAGAAAGTGATTCTCTTTGTATCCTCATAATGTGCTATCATTTCCTCCGTGAAAATTGACGAGGTGATAAGTGTTTTACAAGAACAAAGCCCTCTATACCATACAAACTTATTTGGTTCTAAATATAAAGATGCAATACGTATATTTTATAACAGATTCACACAATGTAGATTAAAATATTTCTCCATCTATAGTATCCAAGCTACCATATCCTTGGAATCAAAATTCCCCATGTCTCTTTTTCTTGCTTTTAGGAGCTCGATCTTGAAACGATTGTAACTTTGTAATTTTGGATGTCCAAGTTCTGAAATTTTGTCTTGTGGTATCCCTTTGAGTCCTCTTCATAACCCCATAAGTCTGATTGAGATTGGATTGATCAAGAAAGTGTTACGCCCAATATCCCTCGATGACCTGATTATAGTCTAGTTCAGTAGAGTGAACTTGTACAAAGTTCCACGTGTCACTTTTTTATGTTCGGCCCTGAAAATGATACCCAATAAACTAAAGTCTATCCTCTTTCTATCACTTGTTATGAAATTTGAATCCAATGCTTGGAGACAAATTTATGACATTTTTCCCAAGGTCACCTATTTGAAATGGAATTTGGGAGCCTTCGAAAACCCTAAATTCATTGGTTCATATCTCCAAAATTACAGCGAGAAACAGTTTGAAATTCAGACACAATTTTCATCACAATTTCGTCTCAAATGGGTTGTTTTATAAGCTTTTGAAGCTTTGTAGAAAAACCATTATAGCGAAAATTCGACGATGGCCTATTTGAAGCAGCGAAACCCTAGAATCCAAACCTTTGATATGAAATGTTGTGAAATCATCTCACAAAATAGAAGAAGAGATAGATCAACAACTTCAAAATAAAACTCTTCGAGGGGGAAAACTCCTTTACATTAAACAAATGAAGAATTCTTGGATGATACAAATGACAAGACCTCCTTCCTATATATAGGAGTCTAAGGGGTCATAATATAATCAGAGCCGACATAACAAAAATATTTGAAGGGCACAACAATAACGATAGTGGGCTTCTATGGGGCACAATAATAACAATATGTGGACTACATGAGCACAAAATTACAATAAGGGGGTTGCAATAATAACAATAAGGGGCTACACTTGTAGTATATGGACCTAACAAATATAAATAAAATCCTATATTGAATTCAAATCTATAGAAGTTAATATAAAAACTATTTCATGTTAATAAAAGAACTTCATTCGAGTTACATGGTACGAAAACCATAAAACTAGATAAGTAGTAAATTAAAGGAAAATCAAACCAATGAATTGTGAAAACTCCCCTGAGTTAATGCATCATCAGGTACTATAGTAGAGGTTGTTAAATCGATTCATAAAGAATTATGCACCTATAAAACTAAACTAAATTTTATAGTTGTTATCATGTCAAACTGGCTGGTTAAGGATGTCGTGAATATGTAAAAACATGCTTTGAATGCCCTCTTTTGTTCCTCATTTTGGTCTCATTAATTATGTTTGGTGAATTTCATTTCAACTGCAATGAATATGTACAAAATTATTTATCACCAATAACAAAAGCAAGATATCCCATTTAGACTCTAGGAAGATGGGCCAAAAAATAGCAACACAAAAATAAGTAAATCAGAGAAGAATACATTAATTTGTGTAGTTCAGATAGGATTTCTAGTCTCAGGTGGTGTCGATGAGGCTAGAAACATAGATGAATTAATTATCTCCAATACCCAAAAAATGTTTCTAAGAAAAATTGTCCTATTTAGATTTAATTAGGAAATTTAATTATTTTCCTTAGTTTAGCCTCCAAAAAGTGGTTAATTGATTTTGATTAATTGAGGCAAATTGATTTTCTCTAATAGCTTCTAGAGAAGTGATTGAATGAAGTCAAGATGATCTTATCCATCGATTTTGAATAGATCATGGCCATCGATTACTTAAAGAAAAATTATAAGAGGATAGTTATGGGACTTTTGGAGATAGAGTGATTTGCAGTGATAATAAGAGCACAATGATAGTGTGGGAGACACCAGTAATAAGGTTTCAACAAGAGAAATTGAGGATATAATTTCCGAAAAAATTCTTCACGCAGATTCCAGTTTTTTTAGAGATTGAAAGAGGTTGAATTATTTCTACAAAGATAGGTCTCATTAGAAAGTGTCAGTTTCTGGAGCTACATATTAATTTCCAGTTGCTAGAGACAAATACCAGAGGAATTTCAAGTGGCTTTAGCGAGATGTTGAAGAAAGTGCGAGTTGCATAGAGAGTTCGCTTTGATTAGTAGAAGTTAAGGAAAAATATTGCCAAAGCTTTGCCAATAAGAGGCAAGCAATTTATGTAGTCCTTGAATTGTTGAAGAATAATAAAGCCCTCATCTATAGAACTAGTTTTCCCCACACTGGGGTTTTTCCAAGGAAAATTTATCTAAAAATATCGGTGTCTATTATTTTTTGTGTGTGATATTTTTCTTACTCCTGTGATTTAATTTTGGTGAAGTTGCAAGATTGTTCTATAAAGTATCTGTCGTATATGATTTACATAATAAGAATAATATTTTAATAATAAGTGAATAATAACCAGATTAACTGTAAAATTTACAAAATTCACATGGTATCAAAGAAGATCTAGGGGCAGAAGAGTCTCTACGTATACAAATGAAGAGAAAATCAAGGGTTTATAAAACCCAGTTAATTTTCTTTATATTGATTTAGGTCTTGCTATATTTCCCAATGTTGTTTTTTTTAAAATCACTTTATCGGGATTGAGAGATTGGGAGAAATTGTATGGTGCCTCTAATTTTTATGCCTAGAAAGATATAATTTCTTTTTTACTAGAAGAAATTGGTATTAAGGAATATGCGGCCAACATTGTAGTTGTACCTATAGGTCCAACACAACTTCTTGCATATAAGAAGTAATATACCAAAGCAAGGAGTATAGTTATTAATGGCGTTAAGGATCATATTGTTCCACATATCATAAATTTGGATACAGCGAATAAAATGTGTGATGCGATTACACATTTCTTCTAGGATGCTACCACTAATAGGTAGTCGATTCTTAGAGAGAAACTGAGAAATACCCAAATGAATAAGGGAGAACGCATTGTGATTTACCTCACTAGAGTTTGAATTTTCAAGGATGAATTAGAAACGACTGGAGAAAAACCATATGATGAAGAGTTTGTGAAAATAGCCTTGAATGGGTTTACTAAGTAGTGGTATGTATTCATTCACATCATCAACGGACAAGACACCTTCCTAAGTTGGGATTGGCTATGGAAGGATTTCACTCCGGGGGATCTTAGAATAAGTCTTTTCAGTGGGAACAATAATAAGCATCAAAAAAGTGAGGAGAAATGGGAAAATGTGGCCCTAGCATGAAAATGGAAGGTGAAGAAGGGTTCTAGTAAAGGTCCTAACCCAAAAAAGTGAGAAGAAGAAGAATGACGTTTTTAAGGTCAAATGATACAACTGTCATGAGTTTGGCCACTGTGTCAAAAATTTCCTACAAATGATGAAAAGCTAAAATAAGGACAAGCAGAAGATGAAGGCCTCTATGAATGCAAATGAGTTCTCTAGTAGGATGAAACAAGAGCTTGCAATCATAGCTTGCATGACTAGCTCAACCTCTCAAGGTGTTTGGTATATAGATAGTGGGTGATCATTCGATATGACATGAGTTAGGGATTAATTATCCAATTACCAGGAGGTCATTAAATTAAAGATTTAGATGGGGAACAATTCTAAGTACAATGGGAGGCTGGCACATTGATTCCCATTCATGATGTGTTGCGTGCGCTAGGTTTGGTCATGAGCCTGATTTGTGTATCTATCCTTTAGGATAAATGGTACTATGTACTCTTTAAGGGGGCATAGATGTTGATGAAGAATAAGGATTAGAAATAACCCATAGATATTGAAGTTAGGAGAAAAGACTTCATAGTTTGCAGTTTGATACTCCTAAGGCACTAGTGAGAAATAATGATCTTAGAGAAAAGGGAAAACTATGGCATAGGAAGATGGGCCATATTCATCATGGAGCATTTAAATTTCTTCAAGAGATAGTGGAAGGTGTTCCAGAAGTGACCGTAGAGTATGGTGATGTATGTAAGGGATATGTGTTGGGGAAGTTTGCGAAAGAAACTTTTCCAAGGATTGACACTAGATGCAAGGGTTGTAACACCCCACCCTACATTTACCTACTTTTACAAGATCACCTGGGTAAACATGAGCAAAAAGATACTAAGGATGAACTAACATCCAATTTCTCGTTATGGAGTTGGGGTCTACCATCCTAAACTTACTGCAACCGTCTAGGGACATGTAATCACCCATACATTAGACCAATTACACTAGTGACCATTCCCTTGACTAGAAAATTTTTTTTCCACTTTACCTCATAGTCACACCCATGTAGGCCTGTGCATAAGATTAGAAAGCTCCAGCCACATGTGCACAACTCACACTCCATGTGGCTACAACTAAAATTTCTAGGATTTGAGAGTGTGACTAGAAACATTGATCCGTATTTTAGGACCAGTTCTAAGACAACTACCAAGAACTACCCAAAATCCTTCATAATCAACTTAATCACCTACAAGTGTCATAACTCACTATTCTTTACTCATTCTCTTCTTAAACATAACAAGTACATGAAAGTCATTTAGAAAAACACTTGGTAAACATACAATCTACAGATCATGATTCAATATGTGTCCATTGTATCATTAATTCCATCACAAAACCATTTGGAAGGTTTATTTCCCTCTCTTGCCAGCTGCATAAAACACATATTAGCTCATGCATTAAAATATATAACTAAGAGTCTATCAACCTAGATTAGATCCACAAGAAGGCCACATCACATAATGATAAACATACGATGCTTATAATCAACATTTAACGAGAGAGAGAGACCATGACAAACCAGTCATAAAATCACCACAATAATTAACAGATGTGCTCAATGATCACCATAACAAAATAACTCATATTAAAATATGAAAATTGTATGTTTTAACCCCACAGAGAAATTACCCGCATATAAATTCTACAAACAGGAAATAAACAAAGGTGAGAGCATAACACATAAAACAAATATACATAGAGATTTTCCCCTGGATCCAAAAAACTGGGACTACCAGATTAATTTTTTGTTATGTTCCTTTCAATGTTACAATATAATATATACATGCCGAATCATCGATAAACCCCAATCCATTAACCCTGGATTAGAATATAACCTTGGTTCCCTTGACCGGATCTACAAAATACCATGGACCGAAAACCATCTCGCCCAAAACCATGTGCGAAATCCATGCACAAAACCATAGGTAGGTCCACCCACCTAATATAGGGCCCAAAAAAAAATTCCCAAGGTGTTGCCCCAGACTCCGTAGAGGGGGGCTTCCGTGCCCCTTAAAGCCCCCAACAGGGGGGGCTACCACCCTCCCATGTGATCCCCCCACTGCGCCTGACTAGTTGTGGAAAGAATATAACGCAACCCAACATTCTCCCACCTGTTATTTTCTTTCCATAGGGGGCATAGGAGATCTTAGTCATTGATACAACCCTACAACGCCCATTGTTTCTCTACACCAAGAGAACTTCTTAGAGTTCACAAACTTTGTCAATGCATCTATAGTATTCTTCAAAGTGTCCACCTTTACTAGCAACACCTTTTTGTCTTCTACCATATCCCTCACAAAAGTGATACTGAACATCAATGTCCTTTGTCTTTGAATGATAAGAAGGGTTCTTTGCCAAGAAAATTGTACTTTGGCTATCAAATTCTATCCTTATAACTCGATGTACTAACCCCATACTTGAACACAATCTCTGCAACCAAACTGCTTCCTTGGTTGCATAAGTGGCTACCATGTATTTTGCCTCTGTAGTTAACAGTGCCACTATAGATTGTCTCTTACTCATCCAAATGATTGCACGTTCAAATTAGTTAAACACATACCCACTTGTAGATCTTCTCTAATCCAGATCTCCAGCCCAGTCTACATCACCAAAGCCATGGATGTCCAAAAATATGTCTAATCCTGGTCTTCCTTGGTAGCAAAAACCATTATCACTAGTGCCATGCAAATACCTAAAATCCCGCTTCACTGTTGTCCAATGATCCTTTCCTGGTTTTGACATAAACCTGCTCAACACTCCCATTGCATGTGCAATGTTTGGTCTAGTATAGACCATTTCATATATCAGGCTACTGACTGCACTTGTATATGGAACACGTGACATGTCATCTTCCTCTTCTTGTGTTTTTGGACACTGTTCAGCAGATAAGTTTACACCTACAGGAATAGGAACCTTCACCCGTTTACTATCCTGCATATTTAACCTCTGCAGTATTCTCTCAACATACTTCCTCTGGTTTAACCAAAACTTCCTCTTTTCCCAGTCTCATTTGATTTCCATGCCCAAAAAATAGTTTGCAACACCAAGATCTTTCATGTCGAATTTGGAGGACAATTGGGTCTTCAAATCCTGGATAATTTCTTTGTCATTTCCAACCAGCAACATATCATCCACATACAAGAGAAGATAAATAACACAGTCACCAATTAATTTAAAATATACACAGTGATCTGCTTTGCGTCTATTGAAGTGAAGTCCCTATATAAATGTATCCAATTGTTGATACCACATCCTTGGTGTTTGCTTTAGCCCATACAAAGATTTTTTAACTTGCATATCAGTTCTTTCTTACTCTTCGCCGCAAAGCCTTTAGGTTTCTTCATTTAGATCTCTTCTTCCAGATCCCCGTGAAGAAATGTTGTCCTCACATCCATCTATTCTACCTCAAAATCAAAAGCAAAAACAATAGATAAAAGTAATCTAATAGAATCTACCTTGGCAACAGGAGAAAAAATATCACCAAAATCAATTGCCGACACGTGGGAATAACCTTTTTCTACAAACTGGGTTTTGTATTTCTCCACCTTTCCTTCCGCATTCATCTTCTTCTTGAACACTCATTTTCTGCCAATGGGTTTCCTTCCAGCCGGAAACTCCACCAGATCCCAAGCCTAATTTTTGTGCAAAGATGCCATTTCATCAACCATGGCCTCTTTCCAGAGTTTTACATCCTCTGAATATACTACTTCCTTCACAGTTTTGGGATCATCATCAGTAATAGATAAAGAAAAATTTGAACAGAAAGAAGATGGACTATACCTTTCTGGCTACCTTCTTTCTCGAACCAATCTTCTCACAACCATATTTTGTGGATCTTCCTCTTTTGATTCCTCTTATGCTGTAGAGTCTGATTCTTCATCCTTTATCTCAAACTCTATCTTCTCAAGTTCCTTTGGTAGGACTTCATGTTTAATAACATCTTTCACCTCTATAAGAACCACATCTCGGTTGTACACAACATTCCTTGTTACTGCGTTCGAAAGCTTATAACCTTTTAAACCATCTTATACCCAATAAAGATGAACTTTTCAGATTTACTATCCAACTTTGTTCTTTTCTCCTTTGGAACATGTACATATGCATCACATCCAAATATCCTCAGATGTGAAAGAGAAGGTTTTTTACCAGTCCATACGTCTTGTGGAGTCTTATCCTCCAACACTAATGAAGGTGATCTGTTGACCAGGTAACATTCAGTCTCCACCGCCTCTGCCCAGAATTCCTGTCCTAACCCAGCACCACTGAGCATGCTTCTTGCCCTTTCCATCAACGTCTTGTTCATTCTTTCTGCAGCTACATTTTTCTCAGGTGTGTATGGAGTAGTCTTCTGCCGTGCTATACCACAATTCTTACAGAAATCTTCAAATTCCTTCTTGTAAAACTCTCCACCGTTATCTGTCCTCAACACCTTTATCTTCTTCTCTGTCTAGTTTTCCACTATAGTGTTAAATTCTTTAAACCTATCAAAGACTTTAGATTTCTTATTGAGGAAATATATCCATGTATTCATTGAGAAGTAATCTATAGATGACACATAGTACACAAACTTACCAAGTGATGGAACCAACACAGGTCCAAACACATCACTATGCACAAGGTCTAATATATGTTTCGCCCTCTTACCACCAGAGGGGAAACTCACCTGACTTTGCTTCCCATATACATATTTTTCATAGAAATAAAAATCCAGATATCTATTAGACATACCTTCTATCATACCTTTACCATGAAGTATTCGAAGGCCCTTCTCTCCAATTTGTCCAAGCCTTTGAAGCCATATCATGGTCTTTTCTTTAGAGACCACTAGATTTTCTACTTCACTTTTAGGAACCACACAACTGTTGCACCCATCAATAACAATTCTACCTTGAAGCTTATACAGAGTTCCAATCCAAACTCCACACATCAATACCAGTGCTCCCCGAACCATCTTGTAGGTATCTTTCTCAAACACTATTTTTTACACTTGGATCATTTAGCTTGCTTACATAAATCAGATTTATGGCCAATGCAGGAATATGCAGAACACTTAGAAGTGTTCTAATCTTTCCACCTTGCAACTTCAACTTGACTTTTGATGACCAATGATTCTAGCCTTCATGTCATCCCCTAAGAAGACATCACAACCGTCATGTTTATCATACTCGAAGAACCACTCTCTATGGGGAGTGAAGTGAAAGGATGCACCGAAGTTAATAAACCATGCCTCATGATCTACATGTGTACTTGAAGAAGAAGCCAAGTACACATCCCCACCTTCATCTAAGGTGGTTTTCACCTCTGTGGAAGGAGCATCATCCGATCTCGTTCCTTTCTTAGGAGCTTTAGATTTATAGTCCCTTTTGTAGTTACCTTCCTTTCCACATTTCCAGCACACCTTTGCAGGTTTTCTTGGAGATTTAGATCTTCCTCTAGATTTAGATCTCCCACTCGAGGACTTATTTTTGTTTATGTTCTAGGACCATCCTCGTACAGATAAGGCATCGCCATTCTGGCTCTCCATATTTTTCCATCTCATCTCCTTCGTCAGCTTATTAGACTATTTCATCAAACTGTAAGGCAGTTGCATTGCTAACTATTGCAATAACCAGACTATCACACAAATCTGGTAGAGAACACAATAAATGGATGCACTTATTTTCACCTGAAATTTTAATATCAACAGATAATAATTGGCTTACAACAGTATTAAATGCGTTCAGATGCTCTGTCACCAAGTCTCCATCTTTCATCCTCAGGTTATACATCTTTTTTCATAGGAACAAATTATTCACTAGAGACTTATATTGGTACAAAGTCCCTAACTTGTCCCACAAAGCCTTCGTTGTAGCTTCCCCTGATACATTTGAAAATACTGAATCTAAGACACACAATCGTATTTTTCTTTTTTCCTTCGGATCCAACTTCTTCCATTCTTCATCAGACACTTCTGTTGGTTTAGTACCTGGATCTACCGCGATCCACTAATCGTTATCCACCAATATTTCATCCATCTTGAGTTTCCACAACTCAAAACTCTGACCATTAAATTTTTCGATCTCTATCTTTCCATTGCTCACCATCTTCTTTCACCACAAGAATCGATCCCGTAGATCTCCCACTCAACACGGTCTACCACATGCTTGAGAAAAACCTCTCAGCAACAAAGGTGTCCCCTTGAAGCCAAAATAACTTTGATACCAAATCTAGGTTTTTACCTCATATAGAAATTACCTGCATATGAATTCTAAAAATAGAAAATAAGCAAAGGCGAGAGCATAACACATAAAACAAATATACACAAAGATTTTCCCCTGAATCCCAAAATCGGGACTACCAGATTGAATTTTCATTATGTTCCTTTCAATGTTACAATACATATATATGCATGCCGAAGCATCCATAAACCCCAATCCATTAACCCTAGATTAGAACATAATTGTAGTGCCCTTGACTGAATCTACAAAATACCATGGACCGAAAACCATCATGACTAAAAGCATGTGTGAAATCCATTCACAAAACCATAGGTAGGTCTGTTGACCTAATGTAGGGTCCAAAAAAATACCCTGGGGCACTTCCCTGGACCTCGTAGAGGGGGGCCCTGCCCCCTCTCAAACCCCATGGCTTAACTATTGGGGCTAGTCGTGAAAAAAATATAACAAACTAGTCATAAAATCACCACAGTAATTAACATAAGTGCTCAATGATCACAATAAAAAAATAACTCGTATTACCATATGCAAATGCCAACTGAACCAGAGAGAGACCATGACAAACCAGTCATAAAATCACCACAATAATTAATAGATGTGCTCAATGATCACAATAACAAAATAACTCATGTTAGCATATGCAAATGCCAACCGAACCAAGGACTTCCTTTCAACCAGATCCCCCTGATTGCATATTCCAAGCATGAATGTGAGGTCACATGGGACAAAACAAAACAGAATCAACTAGGGCTTCTAGAGGTTAAACCACCTCAACCCTTCACCACATTGATTTCACCTAAACGGATCCAAAAATCAATAAAACCAAAAGAGCTAGGATGCCTCCAAATTTATCACTATACCCAAAGGAATTTTCTTGTCCCCACCCATCCCTCAAGAGTTCCATGAGAGATCCCATCTCCACCCTTGAACCTTGGGAATTTCCTGAGACCACCTAAAAACTATCCAAATTATATTGACCATCCAAAACTTAAGCCAAACAAGCAACCCACAACACCATGGTTATCCAGGAAATGGATAAGGAGAGGCTATAAACCACTATCAATCCAGGCATATCCCATTCTAATGACAATAAACATAAACCAACACATGCACCATGCATCACATCCTCAAATGCTAAATCACAGATGCACACTATTACCTAAAATTCCACAACTATTTTTCGCCTTACTTGTCACTGACCAAACATCCTCTTGTGCTCCCTTGTTTTCCTTTGCTTGCTCCTTTTCTTGTCCTCACTCCCTTCAATTTTGATTTATGAAACTGATCAAACTCTGAGTAAAAAATTGTCAATTATTTTTCAGATGCCTTTTTATCATTGATGTCTCATGTCACTTCCTTTCCTTTTTCTTTTTTCTTCATTTTCCCCTAATTTCTCTCTAATTTCCCTTGCATGCATATTTGTGTCTCTTCATCTCCCTTTTATCCTATTTTCCTTTATTTCTCATATTAAATTTCCATTTAGTGCCTCTTTCAGTCCTCAATTTTGTTTCATTAATTATGTTTGGTGAAGTCCATTTCAACTGCAATGAATATATACAAAATGATTGCAAATCCTTCACTCTGGTGATTTAATTTGACGAAGTTTTTTTCTCCTTCTTAATGAATTTGGGTATTTATTTGCTTTAATACAATAACCCATTTTAAAGACTTGGTAAAATTGTGTCATGGTGATATTCTCATGGAAAAAATAATACATAGATTTTTGAGTTGTGATGATCCAACTATCACTCTAAGGCATGCAACATATTAATGTTTTTCTTTTGTAATCAACTAATGTAAATTGTGGATGTAGTTCATTTCATTTTTCGTGTTTACAACTATATATTGAAATCATTATCCATTTGAATTGACACTCCTACTTCTGCGAATCTATGAGATTTGTCTTGTTTGTGGTTTGACTAATCTCTGTGTTGTAGTGTTTTCTTCTCAAAGATGTACGAAAAGAACCCACTTAAGACTGTGGATGAAAAACAGTCTCAACAATATAAATGGCTGCTAAACATTATAGATTTGCAGCAATTGATAAAAAAAAACCTACCAAAATTCTGATCTATGCCACAATCATAGTTAAATAGCAAAAAGGAAATAGTAATATCTCCAATCATCCAATGGAAACTAGATATACAGAGAATAGATTTTATTATAACACCTGTGAAGGGAACAAATAAATGTTACCAGTCCCCCTCTATGGGATGGGTTCTTGGCTATCCTCAAACATATTCATCTTGTGTAGAGTCTCTCTCTTTTATAATGTGTAAATCCAACAAATATATGGTGTGCGAAAATGAAAATAATCAGAGGTACAACAGTGAGTGCAACAATGAAAATAATCAAAAGTGAATAATGAATGGAAAACCCCTCTATTTATAACAAAATATTGAGTTATCCTCGAATAATGAGCAATAATAAAATATTATTAACCCGATTCTTGGAATAACCACTTGGAATATTTTATTATATTTGGTTAGGAGGGAAAAAGTATTTAAACTTTTATTTATAAATAATAAACAAATAAATGATTTATTTATCATCTCAAGGAATTAGTTAAGGAATACTAAACAAATAAGGATTTATTTAATTATTCCTAAGGGATTTAGTCAGTGATTAATTAATTATTCTTAGAGAAAAATAAGATAATTAACGATTTATCTATTTATTTTTCTTAATTGGGTCAAATATGACAAGGAATACTAATTGAACAATGGTTCAAATAATTATTCCTAGAAGAAAATCAAATAAATACTGATTTATTTAATTATTCTTCATGGGTTTATATTAAGTAATTTCTCACAGCAAAAGCAATTTTTCTATGGTAAAATTGGCTTTAAATGGTGTACTTCGATCCATCTAGTAAATTAGGCTACATGATCAATTTCTAGTGATAACAAATTTCCCACCAACGTACGAGTGTTAGGAGAAAAATGTATGGCCGAAGTACATTGTAAAGACACAATCACTAGACAACACATGGGAGTCAGAGAGAGAGAGAGACCAATAAAGCTGAAGTGGGAGAGGATAGGGACAGAGGGAGCGAGACTAATGCAAGTCTCCTTTTATATTGTGGTACCAGACCTCAATGAGACATGGGAGGTGTTAGGTTCCTATACCAATAGGAGTCATAATTTTTGAATGGCTAAGGTTAAGCCTTGTAATATGTACATACCCTTACTTTTGCAAATGTTTTCCATATTCAAAAACTAAAAAATGTAAAGAGGGTATGCCCTAAAAGAAAAATCAAAGGACAAAAATAATAAAAAGGTAAAAAACAAAAAAATATGAAAATATGAACCCCAAAGAAAGAAAAGATCAGGAAAGTGTGCAAGTCTAAATGCCACTACTATTTACTTTTCCGCATAATAATGATTGTGGGCAACTTGTTATTCATGCCACAATCCATGGTAATCAAACAATTTAATCTTGGTTATTCCATGTTTATAGAGAGAGAATGAAAATAAGACCAAACTGTTTAACCTTGGGAGATAATTAGATTAGGTAGAGTGAATAAAAGGAGCTCAACTATTCAATCTGAGCCCTTGGATGTAATAAAGACAGACTTAAATAGATTACTATTGTAAAAGAAAAGAAAAGGTTTTGATAAGGGTTTGCCAGTTTATGTGCATCCTAATAAAGAGAAGTCAAAATGGTAGGATGAGTACGTGGGTAAGTAGAAGAATGGTTGCAGAATTGTGATGATTGTCAGATAAGAGCGTAATATTCACTTTCATCATCAAAAGTTTTAAGTATGGGTGAAAATCAAGCATGTGTCAAAGTTCACAAAGTCAAAATGATTAAATTCCCTCACTCATTACATTTCCACTTAACTAATTTCCAAGAAAAAGTCTTAAGTACCTAAAATCTTAAGTCAAAGGGGCTCAAAGCGTTTCTCTGACTTCTGGAGGGACCAGACTCTCGTCACAATGACTTATAGGCCCTAAGTATTAAAAATACCCTCATAAATAGTCACCCCCTTCAAATCACTCATTTTCCCAAACAAATCCCTTTTCCTAAGAAAAAAAATGATTTTTTCTAAAGAAAAGTCATTTCCCCCTAATAAACCCCTTTTTCTAAGGATAACACCTTGTTACCCAGGAAAAGTGAATCCCCCCATATAAACCCCTTTCCACTCAAACAACTCATAAAAACCATCTTACCCTAAGTATTTTGTGTATATGAATAAAGTGCGCCAATCATGTGTTATACATTAAACTTATGGTAAAAATCCTTTCCGCCCATTTCATATTAATTTATTAACTTTATTATATCAATCCCTATAAAACCCTTTTTCCCGTATATTTATTAAATCCCTATCTAAAATAACCCTACCCTTAGTTTTTATAAAAACTATGTTACAACCCCTTACCCCGACAAATCAAATTAATTAATCGATCCGCGATTAATTACAATTAATCCATCCAATTAAATCCCGCATTAACCCTAAACTAATCCCATACCACCACAATTAACCCATCAGACCCCTTCCTATTACCCTCCGTGCAACTCTGCAGCACGATCGCCATCTGATCTGAAGGTCCACATCCAATGATCATAAGCCATTTCACACGAGAACCAAACCTAAACTTTACCCGCCTGAAATGGGCTATTTTCCCTTAGGCCCCCAGTGCTACATGGCACCCGATAAGTGGAATCGGGCGGCCTTCCCTCAAAACCGCCCACACCTCATAAGCAGTGCGATGGCCCTTCAATACCATTTCCCCGCCATTTTGATAAACCGCCCATCCATTCATTTAATTGACTTTTGTGCCATATTTAGAAATTCTGCCTGTTAAAACTTATAACGCGAAAACCTGTGTTTTCATGGTTTTCGCCTGTTTGACTGTGTAAATCTATGAAACCCTCCAACGCCTCCCTGAACCTCTGCAACACGATTTCACCATCTGTTTTCCTTCTAAAACTCTATTGTGACCCCTTTCCCAGTCATCGCTATGCCAGAGAGCCATCAGGCACCCTTCATGAAGACCTGTGTTCTCTTAAATAATATTGAATTTTTTCATGTTATCAAACTAAGATCAAATATTGGATAAATAGTTCTGATACTAGTCACAAAACTGGTTTATTCCAAGAATCAACAGAAAACCTCATAGAGAACTTGAGCTCAGAGGATGAAGACAATTATACAAGGAAACAAATAAGAAGACAACTACACAGAGCATTGACAGTCAAAATAGAGCAACCAGATAGAGAATACAGTTACAAGACAAGTGAACAAAATATGCATGTACTTAACCTATATCCACTACCTGATGCTAATATACAAAAAATAAAAGGATTTACTATTGAAATAGACAGTAAAAACCTAAAATATACAGTGAAAGTAAAAGGACACAGTAAAGAATAGTCAAAGTGTATCAGGGTTAAAAAGTATCAGATTGAATACCAAGTCAAGTAAATCAGTTAGCATGAAGATAAACAATAGGGAAGATAGTTACAAAGCATAGCATACAAATTCATGTCAAAGTGAAGACAGATGAATAAATAGAACGGTAAAAGTAAAATATTAAAAGTAAAATTGGATGCAGTAAGGGCTAAAAAAAGATGAAAACACTTTCACTATCAACAATGAAGTTTATCCAAAGTAAAAGTGAAAAACAATTAAAAGAAATTTGAGGTTAAAAGATGAAATTAGAGCAGAAATGGTACATTCTTCAGAAATTTCTCGTTTAAGTCATAGTTTTGGCAAAAACTATTGTGGCCAATCCAAGAAGTATTTTGAGAAACTAGAGGACGTTTTTGTTCCTAACAGGACAATCTACGAAAACCTATCTCACATTTTACACAGGTATTACCAAAATTGAGACAAGTGCATGTCTTCACAACCTATTTTTTAGATTGTGCAAAGTCCTTTTTTTGACATCGTTTTGTAGAGAATATTGTGAATAGCTAGAGCTTAATTTTGGGAAACTGAGAGAACTTTATCTCAAAAACAGTCTTATCTACAATAACCTCTTTCATGTTTTAAATATCTAGCTCAGATAGAGATATAAAAGAGTATCATTGGACCCTAAGTTTGCAGAATTTCTAGGGCAGAATGCACAAAGGAAGGAGGTAGTTAGTGACTTGGAAGCCTCATCATCACTCAAGAGTTGCTATTAAATTCGAATTTCTCTTCTTTGTCACCATAAATCCATAAACATAGTGCCAAATAGATTCATTAGTTTTGAGTGTCCTTTATTTAAGTTCTATTAATGTAAAATAGTTTGAGATATTTGTAAAACCAATCTTGATATTTCTTCAAGATATTTCAGTTTAGAATTAGTATAAATACTTGTTGAATTGAGGCTTCTGTGATCCATATCAAGTTTACGAGATATTTTTCGGCGTAAATCACATGATATTTCATTTGTCGACGTGTTTTGAACCAACCAGTGTGGTTCATCGTCAGGACAAGTTGAAAAATCAGATTAAGCATTGCATGTTAAATAGTCAGAGCATAACCTCCAATGGCTATAATTCATGACCAGGCAATGACTAAATTGGACTGGGGATCAGTTAGTTGGACCATGGGCATAAAAATAAGTTAATTTAATATATTAAATTGGAAGTTAGTTATATTAAGTCAAAGGGACATATGACTTCACCTTTTATA
>APFE031724207.1:19053-44590 GCA_000404065.3 Pinus taeda
GTTAGTTATAAAAGGTATTAGTAGTTTAAAAATAATAATATAGAATAAGTCAAGGGTTGGAAAGAATACAAGTATTTTGAATATTAATCGTATATCTAATTGTTAAATTAACTTATTATTATACAAGTAATTATATTTTCTGTCAATTAAAATAATTAGCATAAGCCAAAAAACGAGGGAGGGGGGGAAGGGAAGAAAGTGACTAGGAAGAGAGTGTTGGGACCCAGCAACTACTGATCTTCCAGCCATCCTCTCTATTGAGATTGCTTGGCCTCTTTTCAATCTCAAGGGCTTCCCTAAATTTCCGATGATGGAACTACGAAACTCTAGCAATAACACTAGCCTCCTCAATACAAACATGATGCTTGGTTTTTTCTGCATGCTCTGCTAAAGCGGAAGACTTGGTTCTCCTATGTTTAAGTTCAGCTGCGTGCTCACTAATCCTTTTATTAATGGAGTGACCAATCTCACCAATATAGGGGTTCCACAAGAACAAGGGGTAATATATACCCCTTTCATATCCTTAGGGTCAATAGGATCCTTTACTGATCTGAGGGACTTACAAATGGTGTTAAGGGGCCTAAAGGTCACGGGGACATTATGTATGTTATGAATCCTTGCAATCTTATCAGTGTTCCCCTGAACAAACGGAAGATGGACACTAGGAATCCGCTCCTTCGGTTCTCTTTTAGTTAGATAATTCTTGGTAGATTTGAGGAAAGCTTTCTGACCCATGTATCTACTATAACCATTCTCAACAAAGACTTCAAGGAGATTGGATTTTTCCTTCTCAAAGCTCTTTTTATCTGAGATCGTTAGGGCACGAGTAGCAAGGGTATTGAGAACACCCATCTTCTGAGCCGAGAAATGGTGGGAACTATCATGAAGACACTGCTCCGTATGTGTTTTCTTTCAAAACACCTGGTGGGAGAGGGAAGCATCACTATTCTTGGAAATAAGAATATCAAGGAAAGGGAGGCAACCATCGATTTCTTGTTCCTTAGTGAACTTAATGGTCAAGGATTGATTGTTGAGATGATCGAAGAAGAGATCTAACTCCTCTTGGCCATGAGACCAAATGACATTGGTGTCATCTACATACCTTTTCCAAAGCTTGGGCAGGAGGCGAGCTGAGTTTAGAGCCTTGGATTCAAAATTTTCCATAAAAATATTAGCAAGGGCAGGGGATAGGAGTGAGCCCATGGCAACCCCATAGGTTTTCTCAAAGAACTCACCCTCAAAACTGAAAAAGGTGGAAGTGAGGCAGATCTCAACTAACCGAGAGCTGTCAGGATCTATTAGGTGGTTGATTACCTCCATGGTCTCATTTATAGGGATGTAAGTGTACAGGGAAACTACATCAAAACTAACAAGAATGTCCCCAGAGTCAAGCTTAATGTCCTTGAGCTCATTAATAAAGGAAGCAGAGTCTCTTACGAAGGACTCCATACAAGGAACTAAGGGCTTAAGCCTTAATGCAAGGAACTTTGCAAGAAGGTAGGTAGGACCTCTAATGGTGTTGACAATGGGCCTTAAGGGAGCTCCTTGTGAATTTTAGGGAGTCCATAGATCTTAGGAGTGATAGGGTTGCTCTCAATGAGTTTATGGTGTAGGGAACTCACTGAGCTACTAGATTTAATGGCAAGATCCACATTCCTAGAAATCCTTTTTAACGGTTTTTGGGAAGCTTTTTATAGCTACCACTATTATGAAGATGATCCAACATCTTAATGTGGTAATCTACCCTATTAAGAATGAGTCAGCTCCACCTTTATCGGCTTTTAGAATAACGATATCTTTGTTATGGTTTAAGGATCTGATGGCTACCAATTCTTCCCTGCTAAGGTTTCTCTTAGGGGGCTTTTCCCTTCTCAAGACAACAACACAATCCTACCTAATAGTGTTCTTAACCCTATCAGGTAAACCTCTGATCCCAAACTCTATGTCACAAATGATATCATCTACAGGGATATTTTTCGGGGCTAAGGAAAAATTTAATCCTTTACCCAAAGCTTTAAAAACTGAAGGGGGAAAGGAGAAACTAGATAAATTGATAACCTTGTTATTAATATGAGATGGAGGGGAAGGGATATCGTATTATATATATATATATATTATATTTATATAGTATTATATATATATATATAATATATATATATATATATAATATAATATATATATAGTACTTATAATATATATAATTTTATAAAGTAGTTAAAACTTTGGTACTATTGATAGTTAAAACAATTAATTAAATCTGGATAAGTATTAAATAGTTAAAAAAATCCTCTAGGTTAATTTAACAATTAGATAAATCAATTATTTAATATGAATATTAAAAGTATTAAGTCTCATTTCTTTTCTAACTCTTCACTTATTTCTTTATTTATATTTTTATATATAGTTATTAAAAATAGTTAATACCTTTTATAACTAACTATTAACTTAATTACTTTATTTTAATGTATATATATATATATCAGGTGAAATCATATGTCCCTCTGACTTAATATAACTAACTTCAAATTTAATATATTAAATTAACTTATTTTTATGCCCCTGGTCGAACTAACTGATCCCAAGTCAAATTTAGCTGTTGGTTAATATAGTCGTTGCCTGGTCATGAATTATAGCCATCGGAGGTTCTGATCTGACTATTTAACATGCAAAGCTTGATCTGATTCTTCAACTTGTCCTGACGATGAACCACACTAGTTGGTTCAAAACACGTCGACAAATGAAGTATAAATACCTCTTCATTTGAAGTATTTTGGGTGGATTAAAATACATTTCTGTAGCCATTTTATGTTTTGAGCAAAGTAGCTATTGTATTCAAGACTGGACTAGTTTTGCTGGAAATGAAATAAAGCTAAGGACATTTCACTCGATTCTTGTGCACAGTTGGAACAAATAAGTATTATCTCTTCGTGTTTAATTACTGTATTCTCTTCATGTTAAGAATATTCATATGTGTTTCTTATAAAATCTGTAAAGCAAACAATGAATGATATCATTAGAATTAGCTTAAGTGCTCTCTGTTTTAACTGTTTGCTTTCTTTATGTTTTCTACTAAATTGCCTTGGTCTGGGAATTGTTAATTGATCCCTTACTTCCGTAGTTTACCCCCCTTTGGTCCATAGTAAAGGATTCTTCATTGCCCTTTGCTATTGATCATCCTTCCTTTCTTCATCTTAATCCTGGTTCAGGATTCTTCATTTCCCTTTGCCCTGGTTAGGACTACTCCATCCATTTGAACCTACAGATTTTGCTTTTATTATGCTAGCCTGCCCTGTGCACTCTTACCTTAGTGATTGATCAGATCTAGCTCAGCCACTCTTGATTGACTCCATAGCCCAATGGCTTGAATACTTTGCCCATCTGTTTTCTTAATTCCACCACCCAATCAAAATAAATCATCATGAGCACTAAGAACTAGCCTGAAATACTATTCAAAACAAAGTTAAATTATAAAGAGAGAGCCCTCTCTGGACTTAGGTTGGCTAGAACTTGAGTCTAAAATATTGGTTTGTGGTTACCTTGGAAATTTCTTTCTTTAACCTTGAGAAAATTCTGAGTGATAACATAGTGGCGACCATACTTGGGAGAACTAACATTTTCTTCAGAATCATTTTACAGGTTTAGATATGATAAATGAGGGTGGATAGTGATTAGACACACAAAGGTTAAAATCATCCACCTGGTGACTCCAAATCAATTCCACAATCAAGACTCCACTGGAGGAATGAACTTGAAAGAACTATGTGAAAAGATTAGGCTTTTAACTTGGATTGTTATCCAAGACATTATGTTCTTTCTCATTGATAATTTTTTTTCAATGTATATTGTATTTTAGAGAATATTTTAGATTAATTTTTTATTGTTTCCCCTTGAAAAGTGTAGATATAAAGTCTCCTTACACATTTGAACAACAACCTTCTAACTCTTATGAAGATCATTTTCCAATTGAGGAGCATAAAAAAGTCAAGACTAATCATACAATCCCTGTACATATTCCAGTACCTCATAAAGTTCCTGATAGATATAAGACACTCATCTTATCTCCTACACTTCATGCTTTCCCTAACAATTATTACAAGTATCTCCCTAGGTTTCATGGAGAGAATGGTATCACTGCTCAAAAACATATTCAAGGTTTTGAGAATTATCTAGACTTATTTGAAATTGATGAAGATGATGTTATTATCAAGCTTTTTGCTCTTTCTTTGCAAAGTAGAGTAAAGAGTTGGTTCAAAAATTTACCTGTTGCAAGCATCTCAAATTTCCAATAGTTTGTCAAACTTTTCCTTGATAGATGGATAATCAAAGTCAATCTTCTTATAGTCATAGAAGAATATAATTAGTTAAAAAGATAGCCAAATGAAACAATACACCAATTTTCAGACAGATTTAATCAAGCCTATTATTCAATGCCATCAAATATAAGACCCCCCCCTAATTCAACTCTTTTGAATTACCCAAGAACATTTGATCTAGAGATAGAATTTCAGCTAAGAGAAAGAAACCCCTCAACACTGGAATAGATGCAAAACATGGCAGTAGATGTAGAAGTTAATCTGCAAATTAGAAGAGAAAAGTTGAAAGCAGAAGTAGAGGAAAGCAACACTGCAGAGGAAAAACTCGACATTTTGATGAAGAAAATAGAGGAAATGATGTACAAGATCACCATGAAAGATGAATTTTTTGCTCAAAGTCACCATGACACATTTATTTCACAGAAGGAAAAGGTTGATATTCATGAACAAATTCCTGCTAATTCCAACTACCATAGATCAGAAGATAGATTTATAGAGCAATATGTGGAGAAGTAATATGTTGATCTAATGTGTATGTTTGATGACATTACTTCTTTCAATGATTTGCCTAAATATGATCAATATGATGATAATTATGTTCTTCAAATCCAAACTAACTTTACAGAGAAATCAGAAGCTAGTTTGGGGAATAGGGAAATTCAGTTTTCACAGCTTGAAAACAGTGATCATTTTATCCATATCAGCTATGAAAGTGAAGAAAATTTGGAAATAAGTGAATCTTCTTTACCTATTTGTTTTGAATCATTTCAATGTTTAAAGGAAATGTGGTATAAAATTTCTAAAGAAAGGGAGGAGCAGCGTGTAGAAATCTATGAAGTTCCATTTGAACCTATATGCAATAAGTTGCAGAAATCCTTCCAAGTTGTTTATAGTCCAGTAGTTGATGGGTTGGATGATGAGTGCAGTCAAAATTGTTCTCCATTAAGAAACTATGAGAGTCAAAATCAAGATGATAATAGTTTCACCAGACAAACATTTCAATCAGTAGAAGTATCATCACAAGGCTCATCTGAAAGTCTGCAGGGTGTTAAAGATAAAAGTGACATTTCAGTTTCATGGCATGGAAGACATCCAAAACAATTGTGCAGTTGCTTAAATCGGTTGAACAATAGTGCATATATTTTGGAAGATCCTTTTGTACATTTTTTAGAGTCTACAAAGGAAAGCAAGTATTTCCTTATCTTCTCATTTGTTGACAAGGTTATAATTGGCTTTAGAATCTTGGTTTTAATCACAAACAAGCACAAGCAACAAAATTCACCAATGTACATGATGCCTGGATGGTTGCATTGGTTGTTTCATTTTACCTAACTAGCAGTTGGACAACTGATTAGAGTAAGTAAGTAGAATTTCAGTTTGAATAAATTCAGTTTTCATTAGCAAGTTTGTGTTAGATTAGATTTCAGTTTGTATAAAAGGGTGTATTTTCAGTTCTAAAGTTTTAGTCACAAAGATTATACAACAGAGCATATACATGTGTGGGATCGGCCCACTGGATCAGGCTACTAGTCGACGGTGTTTTTGACATTTCACAAGGAAATTCTATCCCCAAGTGGAGCCACTGTTAGGTTCCTATACCAATAGGAGTCATAATTTTTGAATGGCTAAGGTTAAGCCTTGTAATATGTACATACCTTTGCTTCTGCAAATGTTTTCCATATTCAAAAAATTAAAAAATGTAAAGAAGGTATGTCCTAAAAGGAAAATCAAAGGACAAAAACAATAAAAAGGTAAAAAAAAAGGATGAAAATATGAACCC
The DNA here is from genome assembly GCA_000404065.3 of Pinus taeda. Taxonomy (NCBI): domain Eukaryota; kingdom Viridiplantae; phylum Streptophyta; class Pinopsida; order Pinales; family Pinaceae; genus Pinus; species Pinus taeda. The sequence continues at coordinate 25,147 of APFE031724207.1, forward strand.
CAAAGAAAGAAAAGACCATGAAAGTGTGCAAGTCCAAATGCCACTACTATTTACTTTTCTGCATAATAATGATTATGGGAAACTTGTTATTCATGCCACAATCCATGGTAATCAAACAGTTTAATCTTGGTTATTCCATGTTCTAAATTTCATGTTTATAGATAGAGAATGAAAATCTGACCAAACTGTTTAACCTTGGCAGATAATTAGATTAGGTAGAGTGAATAAAAGGAGCTCAACTGTTGAATCTAAGCCCTTGGATGTAAAAAAGATAGACTTAGATAGATTACTAGTGTGAAAGAAAAGAAAAAGTTTTGATAAGGGTTTGTCAATTTAAGTGCACCCTAATAAAGAGAAGTAAAAATGGTAGGATGAGTAGGTGGGTAAGTAGAAGAATGGTTGCAGAATTGTGATGATTGTAAGATAAGAGCATAATATTCACTTTCATCATCAAAAGTTCTAAGTATGGGTGAAAATCAAGCATGCGTCAAAGTTCACAAAGTCAAAATGATTAACTTGCCTCACTAATTACATTTCCACTTAATTATTTGCAAGAAAAAGTATGAAGTACCTAAAATCTTAAGTCAAAGGGGCTCAGATCATTTCTCTAACTTCTGGAGGGACCAGACCCTCGGCCCAATGACTTACAGGTCCTAAGTACTAAAAATCCCCTCATAAATAGTCACCCCCTTCAAATCACTCATTTTCCCAAACAAATCCCTTTTCCTAAGAAAAAAAAACGATTTTTTCTAAAGAAAAGTCATTTCCCCCTAATAAACCCCTTTTTCTAAGGATAACACCTTGTTACTTAAGAAAAGTGAATCCCCCCATATAAACCCCTTTCCACTCAAACAATTCATAAAAACCATCTTACCCTAAGTATTTTGTGTATATGAATAATGTGTGCCAATCATGTGTTATACATTAAACTTATGGTAAAAATCCTTTCCTCCCATTTCATATGATTTTATTAGCTTTATTATCTAAATCCCTATAAAACCCTTTTTCTCGTATATTTATTAAATCCCTATGTAAAATAACCCTACCCTTAGTTTTTATAAAAACTATATTACAACCCCTTACCCCTACATATCAAATTAATTAATCGATCCGTGATTAATTACAGTTAATCCATCTAATTCAATCCCGCCTTAACCCTAAACTAATCCCATACCACCGCAATTAACCCATTGGGCCCCTTCTTATTACCCACAATGCAACTCCGTAGCACGATCACCATTCAATCTGAAGGCCCACATCCAATGATCATAAGCCATTTTGCACGGGCCCCAAACCCGAACTTTACCTGCCCGAAATGGGTTGTTTTCCCTTAGGCCCCTGGTGCTACGTGGCGCCCGATGAGTGGAATCAGGAGGCTTTCCATCAAAACTGCCCACACCTCATAAGCGGTGCGATGGCCCTTCAATACTGTTTCCCTGCCATTTCGATAAACTACCCCTCTATTCATTTAATTGACTTTCACGCCATATTTCAAAATTCTGCCTATTAAACCTTATAATGTGAAAACCTGTGTTTTCATGGTTTTCGCCCGTTCGACTGTGTAAATCTATGAAACCCTATAGCGCTTCCCTAAACCTCTGCAACATGATTTCACCATCTGTTTTCCATCAAAAACTCTATTGTGACCCCTTTCCCAGTAATCCCTGTGTCAGAGAGCCATCATGAACCATTCATGAAGCATTGTGTTCTCTTACATCATATTGCATTTTTTTCCAGGTTATCAAACTAAGATCAGATCTTGGATAAAAAGTTCTGATACTAGTCATAGAACAGGTTTATTCCAAGAATCAACATAAAACCTCATTCGGAACTTGTAGAGAATGAACACAATTATACAAGGAAACAAAGAAGAAGACAACTACACAATGCATTGACAGTCAAAACAGAGCAACTAGACAAAGAATACAGTTACAAGACAAGTAAACAAAATATGCATGTACTTAACCTATATCCACTACCCGATGCTGATATACACAAAAATAAAAGGATTTACTGTTGAAATAGACAGTGAAAACCTAAAATATACAGTGAAGGTAAAAGGACATAGTAAAGAGCAGTCAAAGTGTATCAGGGTTAAAGAGTATTAGATTGAATACCAATTCAAGTAAATCAGCTAGCATGAATATAAACAGTAGGGAAGACAGTTACAAAGCATAGCATACAGATTCATGTCAAAGTGAAGACAGATGAAAAAATAGAACGGTAAAAGTAAAACAGTAAAAGTAAACTTGGATGCAGTAAGGGTTAAACAGAGATGAAAACACTTTCACTAGCAACAATGAAGTTTATCCAAAGCAAAAGTGAAAAACAGTTAAAAGAAATTTGAGGTTAAAAGATGAAATCAGAGTAGAAATGGTACATTCTTCAAAAATTTCCTGTTTACGTCATAGCTTTTCATAAACTATTGTGGCCAATCCAAGAAGTATTTTGAGAAATTGGCAGAGGTTTTGGCCAATCTACAAAAACCTATCTCACATTTTACAAAGGTATTACCAAAAGTGAGATAAGTGCATGTCTTCAGAGCCTATTTTTCAGTTTGTGCAAAGTCCTGTTTTTGAAATCTTTTTGCAGAGAATATTGTGAATAGCTGGAGCTGAATTTTGGGAAAATGAGAGATGTTTATCTCAAAAACATTCTTATCTACAATAACCTCTTTCATGTTTTACATATATAGCTCGGATAGAGATATACAAGCATATCATTGGACCCTAAGTTTTCATAATTTCTGGGGTAGAATGCACAAAGGAAGGAGGCAATTAGTGACTTGGAAGCCCCATCATCACTTAAGAGTTGCTATCAAATTCGAATTTCTCTTATTTGTCACCATAAATCCATAAGCATAGTGGCAAATAGATTCATTAGTTTTGAGTGTCCTTTATTTAAGTTCTATTAATGTAAAATAGTTTGAGATATTTGTAAAACCAATCTTGATATTTCTTCAAGATATTTCAGTTTAGAATTAGCATAAATACTTCTTCATTTGAAGTATTTTGGGTGGATTAAAATACATTTCTGTAGACATTTTATTTTTGAGCCAAGGAGCTATTATACTCAAGACTGGACTGGTTTTGCTTGAAATGAAATAAAGCTAAGGACATTTCACTAGATTCTTGTGCATAGTTGGAACACATAAGTATTATCTCTTCATGTTTAACTACTGTATTCTCTTCATGTTAATAATATTCATGTGTTTCTTATAAAATCTGTAAAGAAAACAAGGAATGATATCATCATAATTAGCTTAAGTGCTCTCTATTTTAACTATTTGCTTTCTTTATGTTTTCTACTAAATTTCCTTGGTCTGGGAATTCGTAATTGCTCCCTTACTTCCGTAGTTTACCCCCCCTTTGGTCCATAGTAAAGGATTCTTCATTGCCCTTTATTATTGATCATCCTTCCTTTCTTCATCTTAATCCCAGTTAAGGATTCTTCATTTCCCTTTGCCCTGGTTAGGACTACTCCATCCATTTGAACCTACAAATTTGCTTTTGCTGTGCTAGCCTTCCCTATGCACTTTTACCTTAGTGATTGATCAGATCCAGTTTAGCCACTCTTGATTGACTCCATAGCCCAATGGCCTGAATACTTTCTCTACCCATCTATTTTCTTAATTCCACCACCCAATCAAAACAAATCATCAAGAGCACTAAGAACTAGCCTGAAATCCTCTTCAAAAAAAAGTTAAATTATAAAGAGAGGACCCTCTCTGGACTTAGATTGGCTAGAACTTGTGTCTAAAATATTGGTTTGTGGTTACCTTGGAAATTTATTTCCTTAACCTTGAGAAAATTCTGAGTGATAACAGGAGGCATAGCCATATCCATTGAGATAACTTAGTACAAAAATAATAGTGCGCCTAGAAACATAACACTGAGCAATGAAGTACATGTTGAATGGTACATGACACGTTGGCATAACAGAGTCAGAAAATAATACAATGTGTCCCATATACATAATGCACTTGCAAAAATATGAACTAGGAATGAATACAATAATATCTAAGTACGTGAGATAAAAAGGCCCTTCCCTAAAAAATAGGTGGGACAGAGGGTAAAACAACCGAAGAAGCCCTGCTGAATAGGGAAGGGCTCTGCAAAACTGAATGGATTGTCTAAAGGAGACATGCATGCTATGAACACTGTGATCGATAGAAACTAAACCCATCAAACCTGCAGAACTGCATCTGAGGTTGTAGCATAATAGGAATGCATCCGAGTGTGTGGGGGCCTACCTGAAGGGCCACCCCCTCATGAGGTCTGAAACATCTCAAACACACCCGGGAATCATTGGTACAATATGCTGCATCACTAGGCCATCAAGTGTAGGAATCACGACCATGAAATGACCAAGTCAAAGGGAAATAATGAGTCCCTCTGCTCAATCTGAGGTGCCGAACAAGAATGGAAGTTGAAACCAAGATACAACGCCCTCTAGACCATTCTTCTGGAATAAATGAGCTGGTTTTGAAAGAATAGGGCCTGCAATAGGTGAGGAAATGAGGATCCTCAACTAAGGTATGAGAGGAAATAGTAATGTGACTGATGGACTGACACCAAGGATAATGCTAAAACGGGTACTGAGCGACAAACAATCGACTTTGCTTGTCAGAGCATAAAGATCATGGTTGACAAGGGATCAACTCACTCGACTCTAGAGGGGATGGGGGACAGTATGACTGAAGCTCAAAATGGGAAATACAGGATGAACAATATGCAAAGATGGATGGTATACTATGACATGATATAATGAGATGTGAAATAGACTCCATGGCATCACGGATGCTTTGAACAAGGGTGACTCGATGATGCCGCCACACAGAATAGGCCTGGTGGGGACCATTAAAGCAAGAGTAAATGATGGTTACTCATGACAAAAATTGACACGTGAGACGATAAGTGCCAAGGGAAGGTGGTCCCAAAACTACAAGCATCACATTATGTAGAAATTTTATTTTGAGAGACGATGAAGTGACCCTTCTTGGAAAAATGGTTTTGGGTGAAGTGTCAAATCATAAAAAAATGAGAAAGACCTTTTAAAGTACTCAAGGAGAGCTTTCCAATGGTGGTGATGGTTCGTCAAATTGAGCTATGGTATGGTCGCAATGTGTGACAGAAAAATTGTGGGTTTTCTTATAAAAGGTTGTTTTCCCTCCAATTTGAGAGGAGGAGAAGGCCCTAAATCTTATGGAGATCGTAGTAGACAGAATGACCATCAGAATCAGGATCTACTACTTTTAGGCACTTGGCCTTACTTGTCTAAAGATGGCCTTAATGCTTCTTGGAACGATGGTTCTTGGTGAAGGATTAAGGGAGGAGGAAAATGGGATTGAAATATTAGAGGAGGTCTAGAATCATCCTCACCTATGAAGTCAAATATGGGGACTATGTGGACATAGAGTAAAATATTTGAAGAAATGGTATCAAACTTCTATGATATATGATGTGCATATGGCTTGTTGGAGGGGCCAGTAGGACAAACTATCCGAGGAATGGAAGGATAATCTACCATACTTATATTTGATGGGATCTAGGCGGAGAATTAATTGAGAAGATGGCTAAGGGAAGACCATCACACCCCCAAGCATGGGATATTGCCTACAAGAATATATGATGGAGGGGACTAATCTGGTATGCAAAGGTGGGAATGATGCCCCCTAGCAGGAGGAGTTTGTGGAGCGCCATTTTGTTCTGAGGGCTTGAAAAAGGGATTCAAGCATCTCGGCCCATCTTGGCACGAGATCAACCAAAGGATGATAAGGAGATGTAGGGGCCTTTGTGCCCCCCAGTATGCTATGGGCGTACTAGATGTATTTAGAGTGGTGGAATCCAAATACTTATATGTTTTATGTGATACATAATATGATTATGCATTTTATATATGATGATGATGGTTCGCCATTTGTTTTGTTTATGGTTGTCTTCTATGGTATACATGTGATAAATGCTAATTTAGAATGTTATTTGCAATGGTAACTACATAGTTATTTTGGGCTCTAGGAACACGACTGAATGTAATGGTTTCAAATTCACGTACCAACAACTTTACTTGTAGATATTTTCTAAATAGGACATGGTTATGCACATGATACACACCATTTAATTGCATAACAAGTAGAAAGGAATCTAAATGAACATGAAGATGAAGGATGTGATGAGCAAGGGCATCGACTAACAAACCTATCACTGCATCATATTCAACTTGATTATTGGTGGTAGATATAATGCACACACCATTTGAAAGGACTAATTCATGCAAGGGGGTAAAAATGGCCCAGGCTATTGAGGGCAGATTCCTAAAGAAGCGACTCACACCATCAACATTACCAATACATGGTGTGGATGATGGATCCATATGAAAGGTGCAAAAGACAACAGATGAGATGATGCAACCTACCTCACTTCATGGTAGAAATAGAGACATGTAAATCAAAGAGATATGCTATGAACAAAATTTCTTGAGGTAGAGTGAATTGGGAGAATTAGGAAGGGGATGGTCTTCAGAATCCTCAAAAAATGTGCTCCCTTGCCTAAGTGCAAGGGTAATCAGGGGTAGACATACCTTCCATGATGTCCTCATTAAACTGGGAGATGGGCAGATGGGAGTAAGATGAACTACATGATGCGGCAGCATTATCTGGTGCATCAACTTGAGAAATAAGGTTCACATACACATCATCTTCAATGGGAGATGATGAACTGGTAGATGGAGGATTTGTGGATGTTGAGACCTGGGATTTTGTCGAAAGAGATTCGATAGAAGTGTGCATAGAAACCTCATAAAGGTTTGCCTATGAGGAACTCAAGGATGATGACAGGTAAAGCATATGGCCTATGGTGTTTGTCATCTTGAAATCGGGGGAAGGGATCATGATGGTGGGACTAGAGTCCCCCTGTTTTGCTTGACTATGGGTACCAAAATCCACGGGTAGAGGAGTAGGGGTTCCACTACAAGTGGCCTTGTATTCAAGAAGCACTTCAAGGCAATTGCGAAATTCATCGAGACGAGGGCAACAATGGGAATAGTGACCATGATGATTGCACAATGCACAAGGGTGATTTGTGCACAACATTATGAATTTCTTAGGTGGACCCGACAATTTAACATGGACTTCAGGGATATTTGACTCAAGGAACATTTCATGAACCAAAGGTTTGAGATGATGAAGCTCAGGACAATTATTGGTGGCATGCCCAAAACCTTTACACAAAACACATGGAGGTGATGACTTTGGGGCCTAGTGGCTGGAGGATCTTAGGGAGCCTTGTCCTTCGGTTCTTTCCTCTTAGCTATAACCCCATGTCCGAATGCCTTCGCAATAGGAGTGAGTTCCTGTTGAGGTTGTGATGGAACTAAAGAAGTGGTAGGGTTATAAGGACCAGTTGAACTAAGGTCAAAGTATGATAAGGTCTTAGCTGACCAGGTGGAATGTTTGCAGAGGGATCAATGTACCATAATGTGATCCCCAAATTCATGTTAGGAAGGACCAACAAAGCCATGGCAGGGACAACAAATACTCCTAGAGGGGGAAATAAGAAAGGTATATGGCTTGTAGGGTAATGTCCAAACAGAATAGCTCCTAGATGGTTGAGACCTGAAGGAACAATTCTTGGTGGAAACATAGGAGAGGCACCCACGAACAGAGGAGGTCCTAGGGGAGTGGATCCAGAGGGCTCGAATCAGATGGTAACCGCAGGGCGTTGAGGAGCTGGTTATGGATCAAATGTACCAAACTTCTTGAGAGCATCCCATGACGCTTGTAACATGCAAACACTGATACACTTAGGCTCTAAGATGGGAGGAGGGGACCAGGGAAAGCACCCAACAATGAGGAATATTTATAAACTATGGGTGAGACACTGGTGATAGGAGGTGGAGACTGCTTATCTGACATCGAAGAGATAATGGACTTAAGGGAGGTCACAAATGATGACTCGTAGTAAGTTAGTTGATCGATGGTAACGATCTTCCCTTCATGGGGGAAGAACATCTTGTGGAAAACCGCACATGTGATGACTGACATGGAATATGTGTAACAACGACCTAAGAGAATGTTATAATCCAAAGGGGCATCAATAACCTTAATGTATACATGAATAGTCTTTCCCCCAAGGGTCACTAGACAGTTGTGGTACATGCCAAGGGGCTGGGAGGAGTGTCCGCCCCAAGCATGAAAAGTGATAGTGGAGGGGGACAACTCAGGTGACTTATGTTGTTTCCAAATGATAGAGGACCTCACACAGGTGGATGCACCTTCATCAATAATGCATTAGGAGATGATGGCATTATAGATTCCGACTGGTATATAGAAAGAAACAGATGAATCAAATGGGGTATGTTCTGATGTATCAACTGGGAAGACAATCAAACGGTCATCATAAGGATATACTGCATCGAAGGAAGTTAGTAGAGCTTTCTTTTGAGATGGGCACGACTGGAGTACCTCCGGTGTCGACATGGCAGAAGGTGATTGTGCCAAGTCGTCTACTATACTTTATGTTGGGCAGCTCGGTTAGAAGTTATGTTACGGCATAATGGTCCCTTGGGGATCTTAGGAATTGCCTCAACTTTAGGTTGAGGGATATGTAGCAGACCATTTAGTGTTGTAAGAGGCTCAACAGATGCTTTAGTTTCAGACTCAATGGTGGACAAAGTCGATGGCTTGTCATATTGACGCGACCAAGTTTGCAAGTTGATATCAGAGGGGTTAACCTCATTAAAATTCATCATAAGGAAATGATAGTCACCAGGACCAGAAGCTTGGGGAGGAGTGGCTACTTTACCTGGATGATATTGAGTAGCTACAAATCCTTATTTAGGGAAAGGATTAGTAAGCACTGCTGGTTGAGATGGCATAGGATTCGAAGGCGATTGTTGACCTTTAGAAGTTTCTTGAGCTTCCCACATTTGGCATAGCTAGGGTAAGAGAGGACACACATGTGTATAATGTTCATGTACACCACAACATGCACAAGGATTGTTCATATGAATAGCCTTGTTCTACTTGGGTTGGTTTCCCTGTTGCTGGTTGTTAGTGTTAAGCTACTTCCCTTGGGGTTCACTAGGATGATCACCTTGATTACCCTGGTTGCCCTTGGTACCCTTCCCCTTATTCTTTTTCTTTGAATTTTGGGGATTGGTTGCACTCTTCTGCACAAACACCTAACTCAGAGTGGGCAATGGCTGCTAGGGCTAAGGATGCATTGGAGGCTACAATGTTAATGCTTGAGGGACTGGAGCACTCGGATGTGCATAAGGAGGAGAAATGGTTTGGTAGACAGGTTAGGGTCTTGAAAACATGTTGCCACCAGGAGGGGCATGTGTGTTAGAGGAACTAGTGCCCCCCCACAGATACCCATAAATTTGTTGAGTGTATGGCGAAGGGTGTGAAAGGGTTCCAATGATACCGTCGGTGGCGTGAGATGCCCCCAGTGCATTGGCGTCTCCATGACGGAGAAGGTCTAGAATGATGGTATAGACATAACCAGATTGCGCATAAATCAGGTCATATCTTAGAGCGGTTTGGAGAGCTTCTTCCTCGGTCTGAGGAAAATGGGACGCGACATCTTTTCCAATGGGTGCTAAAAGGCTCCTAAGAAACCAATCTAGATAGACACGATCTTCGAAATAGGTTCACGACATGTGCTCCTCCTTCGACACCACTCTTAAACATGGTCAGAAAGGCGAGTGGTGGAGGACTGACAGAATGAGGTCAATAGCTCCAAATCGATGGCATACTCGAGAGGTAACTAGGAATATGAAAGGAATGCTGTAGCAAGCGTCACGAATACGGAATGAGATGTGGCGAGTTGGTCTACATACCATTTTGCAGTGTCTCTAGTGAGCGTGCGTTGGAATAGCCAAAGACTAATGGAATCATCGGTAATGGAGTTGGATGAACACCACATGTGGAAGGATCAGACATGGTTGGTAGGATCTTCTCCAGCATTACCCTCAAAGTTTGGGATGTTTGAGGGAAGCTTAGTCGACATAGAAGGCCAACCAACATCGTGGTGTATGGGGTCGTTTATCAACTGGATAAAATCAGGTAGACTTAACCAAGCCATAAAGGGGAGCATGGGGGCTTCTGGAACGGTTCCTAAGACTATTCCACTTGATGTGACCACTAGGATAGAACTGGAGCTAGCACTAGGTTGGGTTCTTGCATGAGCTGTGGGTCTAGACATGGTGACAATATGCAATGAAGGAGGCTCAGAATCAGATGAGGAATCAGATGAACCATGAAAAGAGTCGAGATGGGGACTTGGAGATATATGAACTCGAACTCAACGGGGAGGGGTAATATGCCCAAGTGGAAACTGGAGGGGAAGTCCTAATAGTCTCTATGATAAATGCGTTGGTGCTGTAATAGTGGTAAGACGCACGTGACACAGAAATGGTGAAGGGAGATCAACAATATGCCTTTGTCTCAATGAGGGGAGATAAATTTATTATGTTAAGTGTTGGCGTAGTGATGTAAACCAAGTGCCCTTCGCTTAAGGTGTTCTTGTGTGTGCGAGTGTATTTATTGATTAATCCTAGATCGTGTTTGTAGAAAGGAAAACATCTTGTTGAAAATAAATTGAGATTAAGAACAAAAAATGAACAACAAAACAATTCACTAAAGCCCACCCAAATTTGGTTTCTAAACACTGTGTTGGTTGGTGGCTAAATCGACGAAAATACACTAAAAAGGTCAAGAGATTTGAATTTTGATGTGACTGGGATCAAGTGACACTAAGTTGCTGGAAAGTGGTGCAACAACAACAAAAAACCAAAGAGGAAGATCGTTGCAAAAAAAATGGAGATGGGTGAAACACTTAGGGAAACTAATTAGACCCTAAGGAAAATGACCAAACAAGTTGTAATGTGAAAGTATGGATGGTGACAACCTATCTTTATAGATCTGAAACATAAGGGTACAGATGTGGAAATTATGGTTGAAAGTGTTGCAGAAACTCAGACTACTCACTCACCTAAACTCCTTCTATAAAGGTGGAAGTGTAATATAAGCCCTAGGGGGGGCTAATTCCACTTAGATGAGTAAATCAAAGTAGATCAAGGCCTAAGAGAGATGAGACAAAGGTCAAATAGCTGAGCAGACAACTTTTTGCAAAACCTAGAAACAGATTTGAGAAAAACCTGGAAACCCAAAAATCACAGGTATTGACCTGTTTTCAGGTGATATCGCACTTTTTGGGCCGAAAGGTGTGCTCTGGCCTCTAGATAACACTTTTTGGGCTAAAAAGTGTGATTTCTACTTCGTGGATTATGCAAATCTCGGAAAAAACTATTGCCTCTGCCGCAACTAGTTCTTGTGACTTAAGGAAAAGACCAAAAAGCTTGCGGAAGTCAGAAATTTAATTGCTCAAGGGTTAAAAAGCTAGGAAATATTAAGATACTTGAGAAAAGAAGAAACCCTAAGCTAAAAACCAAAGGCCGCCAAGGTTTCTGGATCTAAAGTATAAAACCAACAGAGTCACCAATTTTGTGATTGGCAATAATTAGAAAATCCCCAGTGGAGTCGTCAATTTTGTTGTAGTGTTTTCTTCTCAAAGATGTATGAAAAGAACCCACTTAAGACTATGGATGAAAAAAATTTGCAACAATATAAATGGCTGCTAAAGATTGTAGATCTGCAATAACTGATAGAAACAAAACCTGGCAAAATGTTAATATATGCCATAGTCATAGTTAAACAACAAAAGGAATTAGTAATAAGTCCAATTATCCAATGGAAACCAGATATACAAAGAATAGATTTTACTATAACACCCGTGAGGGGAAAAAATAAATGTTATTAGTCCCCCTCTATGGGATGGGTTCTTAGCTATCCTCAATGATCAGGTGATCATGTCCTAAGTGGAAAAAATGCTCAAATTTTGAATTTCCTATAATTGGTTGAAACCAGAATGACCGGATAGGCCTCATTGAAATGATCCTGTAGTTGTGAACGACACTCAAATCCGACACCGTATGGAGGAGTTATCGCATTTTGAAAATGCCCAATAAACTACAAAATTTGAATTTAAAAAAAAAATAAAAAAGAATATTTCAAGGAATATTCCATGGAATATTCCTCAAAATATTCGTGGGAATATTCCATTTTGGAGGACCAATCTGGAGCTAACATGTGGCCTACCCGAAGGCCACCACATGGCCTCAAAACCATAGTTTTTATGGCAAAATTATTTGGCACTTCATAGGAATCGATCGCGGGTCTCCACGCTATCGGCCCATAGGCCCGACTGACCCATCTATGCAATGAATCTTAACATACCAATGACTTATTTCATATTTAAATTTTAAACAAGGTTTGGTTGGGGTGGAAACAGGGCCAGCCCCCTGACCATATGACCTGGGCACAAAAACCACAGCCTAGACTCAGCGGATAAACTCCAAACTTGGTGGTTAAGGTTAATTACGTGGTCACATGCAGCAGTTCCGCCAGCAGTTACGGGTAATGTCAACCAACCCACCAACCCACCTTAAATGCCATCCACGTGGTCACATGCACATGGTTTAAGCCCAGAGGTTATAGTCAGAATTGGTGGTTAGTTTGGCAGAGTCTGCCATTCTAGGTGCGATTGCCAAAATTAGCGTTCCTAACTACAATTATCCAAATTTAGTGGAGTTTTTTTAGGGTAAACTGGAGAAAACTTCTGGAGGTCATAACTTTAGTGAGGGAGATCCTTTTGGAGCGAATTTGTTTTTGATTTTGGGTATTCTGAGCATTCCAGAGCCAATGGTACAGGCTTCAGATCCAACAGAGTTCATCTTCAAGTGTTTTTTCAGCAAAGAATCTTGGAGAGCCATCAGGGCCTAGGGAGTGTTGGAGCTATATTGGGCTATGGTTAGCCATTGGAGGTGAAACAAAAGTCATTCTTGATTATTTTCTGTGTTCTAAACTCATTTTCATAGCTTATTTTTCCTGTTTAGGCTTTCTTCTCACCGTATAACCAATTTGAGCATCTAATAAGAGCAAGGACATGCCCATTTGGGGGCCTTGGACCCAATAGATGCAGCCCAGGAGGGGTGAACTGCCTTATCAGCTACTGTGTTATATTATGTGAATTTATCTTGCTGTGTTTTTTTAGATTTGATATGATAAACAGTAAATTGAAATAATCCTCCTTCACACATAAGACTCAGAAATTTACCAAAAACACTTTGTTTCAATTGCAAGACATGAGTAACAATTTTCACACATAATTTAATGGAAATGAATACCTTACACATCAAATACAAGTAGTTTCATTTTTAGATCAGTTGGTATCAGAGCTCAAGTTTTGAGTATTAGTTTTGTGCAAAGATATTTTGACTATTTTGCAAGTTTTAATGCTTACCAGGCTTAAAACTTCAAAGAGGGAAAGGACAATTAGTTAGAGCACAAGATAATCCTCAACCAAGGAGGGCCAAGGTGCCATTATCTCCACCTTTTGATTCACCCTCAATAGCCTTAGAAGAAGCTTCAAGTATGTCTGAAAGGGGAGGAGATGTTCCTGAAGACATGGATCCAAGAGAAGAAGAACAGGTATTTAGAAAAGCTTTTTGTGACATGACTGAGATGGTAAGAATATTATATCAGGAAAGGAATGATAGGATGGTTGGAGAAGGGTCTAAACATTAGAAAGAAGGAGAGGGTTCTTCAGGAGGAAAGAAAGGTGATGATAATTCAAAGAAAGGACATGGAGGAAATGGTGATCCACCATCTCCATCGTCATCCTCTTCCTCTACATCGTCATCCTCTACCCTAGTAAACCAACCTCATAAGCCTAAATCTTTTGGGAAAAGTCCATTTTTAAAGCTAGATGTTAAATTTGAATTACCCATGTTTAATGGTGAAGTCAATGCAGAGAAACTTGACAACTGGATAAGACAGTTGGAAGTTTATTTAAGGATTCAGAACTTACATGATGACAACGCCAAGGTTCAATTAGCCTCATTAAGGATGGAAGGAGAAGCATTGGTATGGTGGGAAGCCAAGACCAAGCATGAAATTTGAAAACATGGTAATCTTACTTTATCATGGGCTGAATTTATTTCCGCAATTAAGAAGCAACTTTATCCTCTTTCTCATTTACAAAAGGCTATAATGAATTGGAAAAGTTTTAGACAACTTAAAGGACAAAATGTTCAAGACTACACCCAAGAGTTTAGGAGATGAGCACTCTTATTAGGGATAGACTTACAAAGTCAAGACACTTTGCTGAAATATATAGGTGGTTTGCACAGCTACCTTAAACACAATATCCTTATGTTCAATCCTACTAGTCTAGACGAAGTTTGTGTACAAGCTACGCATTTAGAGACTAGAGGGAAAAACACTTTTGATGGAAATTATGGTAGTGATTTTAAAGGAAAAGGAAGAAAAGGGATTGCAAACACTAGAAAGGAAAAAGGGAAATTATTTTGCAGGAACTATTAAAAAACAAACCACTTTGAAGACCACTGTTGGAAGCTTCATCTGGAGCTGAAACCAGAGAAATATAAAACCAAAGACAAAACCAAAGAAAAGGAAAAAACTGTAGCAACTGTTGATCAAGACCTAGGGTCTGAATTAGGTGATGAGACAAAAAGTGTCACCATGGTATTAAAGAACATAAAGGAGAAAGAGGTTGTACAAGAAACAAATCCCAGTTCTAGCACATTAAACTGTTACAAAGAAACTCAAAATGAAAAGCAGAGGATAGAGCTATTTCATGTGAGGATAATCTCAAACCACACAAATATAGACACACTTTTTGATAGTGGGTCTCAAGCTAATCTCATCTCAGAAGACTTGGTCAAACAGCTAAATCTTGAGACAATTCCACATCTAAAGCCTTATCCACTTGGGTGGATATGCAAGGATGCAAACTTACAAGTCTCAAAGAAGTGCATCTTGCGCTTCGCCATAACAGCTTAGTATGCTGATTGGGTTGAATTGGATGTAGTACTGCTTGACATTACAGGTGTTGTGTTGGGTAGTCCATATTTATTTGACAGAAAGGCAATCTTCCATCGCCATGAGAATAAATATCACTTGTTCAAGGATGGAAAAGAGTACATTGTGAGAGCACATAAGAAGAAGCTAGAATATTCTTTAGTCCATGCAGGGAAATTGAAAAGGCTAGTTAATGCAAGTCAAAATTTGACTTTGTTGATGATTAAACAACAAGATTTTGTACAGTCTCCTTTTCATATTATTGCTGATATAAATGATGATATGTTTCAGTCTGATAACAACTCGTCTTTGAAAGAAGATGACAAAAGGTTGCACAAGATACCTTTGGTGTCGATCAGTGCAGATAATGAAGTGTCGGTGCAAAGCGGTGCAATATTCCATGAGAAAGAAAGGCATGCAAGCAAAGAGGGCACACAGTTCAGCATGATTCAATGTTGGTTTCAGAATGGCAGATTGGTATGGCGAGAAAACTTAGTCGGGATTCGGCACAAGTAGAGAGCTCATTCAACAAAAATTCGCCATGTGTACAATTGGCAAGGTGAACTTTATTCTAAGTTTTCTTTGAAATTTGACCATTGTAGAAACAATATGTTTTCTGCAAAATATAGTTGCTGTTTTGCAAATTTCAAGAATTTTCATCATGACTCAGTCAATTTTAGCAACGGTCGGCCAGTGGATTCAAGGGAAAATTTATCTTTTTATGAGAAGCTCAATTTGATGAAGTCGGGAAGATTTCCATTATTCAAGATTGGATGAGTGGAGAATCAGTCTCCTCATCTCCATTTTCGGTAATCAGAGAGCTTTTGGGGTCCAAAAGCTTCCCATTTGGGAGGTGTGATCAGGTGATCATGTCCTAAGTGGAAAAAATGCTCAAATTTTGAATTGCTCAGACTTGGTTGAAACTAGAACGAATGGATATGCATCGTCGAAACGATCCTGTAGCCATGAACAATACTCAAATCCGACACCGTATGGAGGATTTAACGCATTTTGAAAATGCCTAATAAACTGCAAAATTTGAATTAAAAAAAAAATTAAAAAAGAATATTCTAAGCAATATTCCCCAAAATATTTGTCAGAATATTATGTTTTGGAGGACCAATCTGGAGCTGGCACATGGCCTTCTCAGAGGCCGCCACGTGGCCCCAATATCGTAGTTTGTTATGGCAAAACTATTTGGTACTTCGCAGGAATCGATCACGGGTCTCCGCGCTACCAGCCAACAGGCCTGCCCGGCCCGCCTACATAGTGGATCTTAACATACCATGGACTTATTTCATATTTAAATTTTAAACAAGGTTTGGTTGGGCTGGAAAAGGGGCCAGCCCCCTGACCATATGACCTAGGTGTGAAAAGCACAGCGTAGACTCGGCGGATAAACTCCAAACCCGGCGGTTAAGGTTAGTTACATGGTCACATGCAGCAGTTCTGCTGACAGTTACGGGTAATGTTAACGAACCTGCTAGCCCACCTTAACCGCCATCCACGTGGTCACATGTGCATGGTTTAAGCCCAGAGGTTACGGTCAAAATTGGCAGTCAGTTTGGCAGAGTCCGCCATTTTAGGCGCAGTTGCCAAAATTAGCGCGCCTAACTGTAGTTATCCAAATTTAGTGTAGTTCTTTTAGGGGAAACTGGAGAAAACTTCTAGAGGTCATAATTTTGGCGAGGGAGATCCTTTTGGAGTGAACGTTTTTTTTCATTTTGGGTATTCTGAGCATTCTAGAGCCAATGGTATAGGTTTCAGAGCCAACAGAGCTCATCTTCAAGTGTTTTTTGTAGCAAAGAAGCTTGGAGAGACATCAGGGCCTAGGGAGTGTTGGCGCTGTATTGGGCTATGGTTAGCCATTGGAGGTGAAAAAAAAGTCATTCTTGACTATTTTCTGTATTCTAAACTCATTTTCACAGTTTATTTTTCCTGTTTAGGCTTTCTTCTCACTGTATAACCAATTTGACCATCTAATAAGAGCAAGGACATGCCCATTTGGGGGCCTTGGACCCAACAGATGTAGCCTAGGAGGGGTGAACTGCATTATCAGCTACTATGTTATATTATGTGAATTTATTTTGCTGTGTTTTTTAGATTTGATATGATAAACAATAAATTGAAATAATCCTCCTTCACACATAAGACTCAGAATTTTACCGAAAACACTTTGTTTCAATTACAAGACATGAACAGTGTGCACATATAATTTAATGGAAATGAATACCTTGCATAGCAAATACAAGTAGTTTCATTTTCAAATCACTCAAATGTCTTTAGCTTGTGTAGAGTCTCTCTC
Organism: Pinus taeda; assembly: GCA_000404065.3. Taxonomy (NCBI): domain Eukaryota; kingdom Viridiplantae; phylum Streptophyta; class Pinopsida; order Pinales; family Pinaceae; genus Pinus; species Pinus taeda. The sequence goes on from APFE031724207.1 coordinate 42,396, forward strand.
CTCTATAGTGTGTAAACCCATCAAAAGTATGGTGTGCGACAATGAAAATAATTGGAGTTACAACTATGAGTGCAACAATGAAAATAATCAAAAGAGAATAATGAATGGAAAACCCTTCTATTGATAACAAAATATTGAGCTATTCTTGAATAATGAGCAATAATAAAATATTATTAACTCCATTCATGGAATAACCACTTGGAATATAAAATTATAGAAGGTTAGGAGGAAAAATATTTAACTTTTATTTAAAATAATAATAAATATGGTTTATTTATCATCCTCAAGGAATTAGAAAAGGAAAAATAAATAAATAGGATGTATTTAATTATTCCTAAGGGATTTAGTAAATTTACAAAAGAATAATAATAATTAGTGGGTAATTAATTATTCTTAGAGAAAACTAAGATAATTAATTATTTATATATTTATTTTCATAATTGGGTTAAATATGACAAGGAATAATAATTGAACAATGGTTTAATAATTATTCCTAGAAGAAAATCAAATAAATAGTGATTTATTTAATTATTCTTTAGGGGTTTAACTATAAATTACTTAGTAAAGGTGGTTTATTAAGTAATTTCTCATAGTGAAAGCAATTTTATAATGGTAAAATTGGCTTTACATGGTGTACTTCGATCCATCTAGTAAATTAGGCTAGATGATCAATTTTTTGGTGATAACACTATGATATTTGGATTGTTTGTGGTTTGACTTCGTCTTCATGGTTTGACGTTTTTCAACTTGGTGAATTGATTTGGAATGCTCATCATGATACGATTCATGAACTATCTCACCTTTACAAACAAACTACCTTATTAATATTTGGTTTCTCTCTCTGATATACTGAAGTTGATTTCAGTGATTTCTTCTAGTGGTCATATGTAGTTGCACATATAAAGTTATCATGTTCACATCCTGCTTCCTCTAAGTGGACAACTGGTCGAAGGTCTCCCAAATGAATTGGGTGGTGGCGGCCAATGTTTGCTTTGCATACTCAACGCCTATGTCCTTGTTGAATCTCCTCCCCCCACTGCTAGCATTGTGTGCAACGTAGAGCTCAAAGTCCATGGCATGGGTGCCCCCCACAACCAAATCAAGGTGAATTAGAGCAATACATTTTGTTGCTGCCAGACTCAATAAGAATAACATTAAAAAAAAATGAATTTTGAATGAATAAAAGATGAGAAGGGAGTTTATTTCTTATTGTTTATGTAGAAAGTATGTAGGAGACAAGGTTTCTAGTAGAAGGTGACAGGTGGTGCATCATCCGAAAGTGTGGCTACAAGATCAACATGTTTCTCTGTGGGTGGTTTCCTTGTGTAAGACCTCTTCTAGACATGTTCCAGAACACTTATCATCAAATTGAGTTATGGAACTGAAATAAAGAAAATTCAAGGGGACCATTCCCTTCTAATGGGATCAAGACCAATGATAATTCCAAATAGAATGCACTAGTTGTGAGAGAACCGATTTGGAAGGGTAATATAGCTGAAGAATTAATTATGAAGGATGTTTTATGGGATTGTGCGACTTTAAAATGGCTATATAAGATTAAGTATGAAGCATATGGAAGCATTGAAAGTTTCAAGGACGAAGTATGTGTTGCGTAACCTTAGGGGTTTGATGTACTGGATCGGAAGACTCACATTTTTAGATTGAAGAAAGCACTATGTGGGGTGAAGAGAGATCCTTGATCTTGGTATGCCCATATTGAAAATTACCTGATGAAGCTTTGTTATGCAACCAACTCACAAAATAGAAGAAGAAGTAGATCAACGACTTCAAAATTATCCTCTTCGAGGGGGAAACCTCATTTACATTACATAAATGAACAATTATTGGATGATTCAAATGAAAAAACCTCCTTTCTATATTTAGGAGTCTAAGGGGTCAAAATATAATCAGAGTTGACATAAAAATAATAATGTAAGGGCACAACAATAACAATAGTGGTCTTCTATGGGGCACAATAATAACAATAGGGGTACTACATGGGCACAAAAATAGCAATAAGGGGCTACACTCACAATAACAATGATGAAATACACTAGTATTATAGGAATCTAACATGCCCCTCTCCTTCAAAAAAGTGTTTCCTCAACACTTGAGTAGTTATGGATGCTTCTATAAAAAATTCTCATCCTCCCATGTGGAGTCTTCAGTGGGTAAGTTCTTCCCCTTGATGAGAT
>APFE031724223.1:0-12215 GCA_000404065.3 Pinus taeda
ATGGTATTGTTTTATTATGGTTTTGGACCGTGGTATTGTGAAAGGCCTAAGACTATAAAAGGGGAAGGAGATCATTTGGCAAAGCATCATCTGAATTGTTATTGAATATCTGATAAGTGCTAGATCTGGAATACTGTGATTGGGTTATGGTGCAGATCTGGATCTGAATAAAGAAGGAACCTGAGCACAAAGAGAAGGATAAGTTCTATTGATGGGTCATAATCTTTAAGCTTGAATGATAGTATCTTTTGTTCTGGGTTTAGATTTGGTGTGTAGTTACAGTTACTGTGATTTGGATACAGCTGTCAAAGAAGTGTCTACTTGATTCAGTGCTAATTGGTGAAAAGGAGATTGTTTAATGCAGAAATTCTTGATGATTGATTGATGTTCATGGATCCATCTGAAAATTTATGAAATGTGGTCCCTGGAAGAAAGAGAAGGTTGTAGCCTTCTGTAGGCCAGCACCTACGTACTAGTATCTTGGCTAGTGAAAGAGCTAAGGGGGTTGTAGCTCCCTTCTAGGAGAAGCTGGAAAACGAGAGAGGGTTGTAGCTCTCTGCAGGTTGCAGCATATGTACTGGTAAAGCACTGCACCAGTAAAATTGTAAAAAGAAGTTTCTAATTAAAGAGAAGATAGAGACGAATTGCAGCAGGTGGTTTTCACCCACATTGGGTTTCCACCTTATATCTTGTGTTCTTGTGATTTTCTTCTGCTCTGTTTTACTGTTTCTGGTTATTGGTTAATTGATACACAGATTAACAATCAACATCTGAAAGATAAACTAAATTATAAGTTTGCATAGTATACGCGGATTTCCTTCTACATAGTTGCGGGTTTAATTAACTGAAGTAGCGTATATCATTTGGATTTGAAAAAGGAATATTTGACTTGAACTGATTCACCCCCCCTCTCAGTATTATTTCCAACAGTAGTGTTCTTTTTAAGCTAAGATGAATACCATTGAGATCAAGAGGAGATGTTTGGAAGTGTTGTACCTTAGCATTGTAAGTGGGCTGAGCTACTTCATTGTGCCGGTTCGGAAATGGTGGTATAGGTAATTGAGTGGGAGTGGATATTTGAGATGGATGTGGTTTGGGTTGTGGTTGTGGTGGAGGTGAATGGTAGGGATAACATGGAGTTGGGTATGAAAGATATTAAGGAAAATATTGAGGATATTGTGGATGGCTCTCATAAGTTCCTTGCCAACCTTGTTGCCAAGATTTGTTTTGGGGTTGAGATGGCCAAGGTTTCCAAGGAAAGGGTGTGTTACAATTACTTTGAGATGGATGAGCATTAGCTTGAAATTGTGAATTAGATTCTTGCATCATATCAGGTTGAATAGGCTTCCATGGTCCTATTGGAGCTACATAACATAGCTTCATTGGCAATTGACTTGCTCCATTGTCCTCTCGGTAAACTTCCTTCAAACTTGGTAATGAGAAGAAATATTTAACATCATGTGATTCTGCATGGACACCACAAATATAAACATCTTCTTTTTCTTTATCTTGCATTCTTAACATTTCTACTTGTTTGGTTAGATTGCTAAGAATTTCTATTTTAATGTTATCAAACAAATTTCCAAGTTTAGCTCGACTTACCGATCTTGATGCTGATTTGCTTACTCTTTCCCTTCCTCTTGATATGTGTTTACATGTTTCATAAACTTCTTCAAATGATAATTGTTATACATCATCTCTACTCATAATATCAAGGAGATCAATCCATTCATCCCTAATTGCTCTAAGTAAGAGGGTTTTTAGTGTGTCAAGTCCAAAATGATGTAATTTCCCCTCTTAACATTATACATGAACCTCTCTATTAAATCCTCCAGGCTCTCATCTTATTTTTGATTCATTATAAATATTTCTTCTTTAATATCATGATCTTTATATTTTTCTAGAAATATCTTTTGCATATCATTCCATGATCTTATTGAATTAGTTCTTAAACTCATGAACCATTTATGATCTCTATCCTTCAATGTCACCGGAAACAATCTCAATTTTTGAGTTTTTAATAGGTAACCATAAGATCTACAAACAATTTGAAATTCAAAGAGAAAGGTTTCCGGATCCTTTGACCTCATACCATGGAAGTTTGGAAGAAAAGATGGATGGATGTTCTTCATATGCACATTGATCTCAATATCTTGAATGAGAAATCCGAGAGGATCTTCCTCATTGTCATCATCTCCATCCATTTATTCTACATTATTTTCCATCTCTTCTTCTTCTACCTACAAAAGTGGATGGTGATGTGGATTTTACTGCAACACGTGATCAAATGGGGGTGGGTTGGTGTTGGATATTTTTTTTTTGTTTTTATGATTGAATGAAAACAGTAATGCAATGAAATTTTCTATTTCTGAAATGAAATATGTCTAATGAATTCTTTTGTTTTTTGTTTTTGCAAAAAGTAAGAAGAAATGAACTAATTAGGGAAGAAAACAATGCATACTTTGACACCTCCTTGGCGATGACTTCAAAAAGTGATGAGCCTCGGTATTGCAACAAGAATACTGCAACTCGCAAGGTTACCAAATTTAGTTATCAACCCAGGGTTTGTACAAAATTAAGAGGTATCGACACTATATGTGCATCATACAATGTGTCCTTCCTTCTCTATCATGATGTAATGGAGTGAATGTAATAAAATCAGATCCTAAACTAATCGTAGAAAATGAAATGCTCGAAATGGAAACCTTAACCTATTGCAAGAAATAAAATACAAGGACAAAAACCTATTCTAATTGCATAAAGTAAAGATAAATGTCAACCATTAATTTTCAAAGAGTTTAGATCCATTAACAAAGTTCATTGGATGTGGCAATCAAGAAAACTATCTTTGTATTATCCAATTCATAAATTTTTCCATTAACCCAAATCGCTGAAATGTTTTGCATGGGTAAAGAGGCAAGTCCTAAGTGGTTTTTAGTCTTCCCTAATAATTGATTTAGAGCCTAGGGGTATTGATTCAATCCTAAGGGACAATAACAATGCTTCTTGAGCAAATATGGGTAAGTATATACATGTTGGAAGACTGTTATTGGGTTACATGTAGTTTACTACATGTAACAACAAATTTGTTATAGGGAGTTATAATTCACTGAATTACCAACCATATCAAATCCAAATTGGATGAGAATTTATTTATTTATTTATTTATTTATTTTTTTAATTAATTTATTTATTGAGCAGGATATCTTAGGTCTCCATTCCAAGTGGAATCACTTAAAAAGACCTCTGTTAACCCTTGTTAAAAAATGACAGAAAATTACTAGTCTAAAATCTAGAAATTCGAGAACTAGTGAGCTAGTAAACCTATCAAATGCATAACCTAATCAAGGGAAAATGCTATGGGGTAATTTTTTTTATTAACTAGAATGTTTTTATGATGTAATAAAAGTGGAATGAACTCTATTGAAACTCGTTAGCATGCTCTAAAAAATAGTAGAAATTTACTGTTATTTGCCATAAGGGACTTCCAGAAATCTAGATTTGGGAATAAGCAAACTGATCCAAGTATCTCAATGATTACTATGACCTTCCAAATATGTTCCAATGAGGAAATGATGCTTATGAACTTACAAAATAACTTACTTCAACCATTTAACCCAATCCTACAGCAAGAAATCATGAATACTGAATGCAGACATAAAAAACAAGAACAAGAGGTGCACGTGAATAAGAAGTGAAAAGAAGAAAAGTAAATAATACAAAAGGGCTCTGAGGCTCCTGGGATGGCCAACCCCAAGGAAACTCAGATTCCTATGGAGGAGACCAATATTTAGAAGCTTAACATGGCACCAATCTTCATTATTTCTATTAATACAATTACATCCCTCCAAGAAATGACGTGGAGTTGCAAAAATACGAGTTCTCTCCACAAGAAGACTAATCAAAATCCACCCCTAGAGGAAAATTCAATTTGGTAATTATAAAAAATGATTAGGAATAATTCCACATGAAAGGAGGAAGCTTTCCCCACCAAAATCCCTTGATTAATTGATCTGGTTCCCAATACTAGGAATGTGCGTTAAATGGCAGTGAACAAATTCCTAAATTTTCCCAATCATTGGAGCTCCACAATCTGTGCCATAATTCCAGAATATCTTATTGTTTTATTTTTTAATATTGATCCTCTTGTAGTAGGGAGCAAGTCCCTAAATTATCTCCTCCTCCAAATCTTCATAATCTTCCCAATATTCTCACAATATTCCACAAAAATAAATAATATTAGGCACAAATATGAAATTATCCATAAACCTTCATAATGAGAATATTAAAGTTAAAAATACATTATCTAATGCAAAAAGAGAGGTTTAATGTGCTGAAGGATGGTAGTATGGGCCTTATATTATGTCTAATATAGAGGCATGGGCCTTAATTTATGTCTAATTTAGAGGCCCATCATACCCCCTGCTAAATGTGTTGCTCATCCTTTGAGAAACCTAGTGAACTCATTGTGTCTCTTTCATGGCCTTGGTGGCCTCTATCTTGTGCATTCCTTATTCCTTTCTCTTAAGAATATTGGCTGTAAGTTCTGCAAGGATAAGCACAAACATGTAGTTGTTCTTTTCATGATTGTTTAACAATCTTTCAAGAAAAAAATACATAAATTTCCTCTTTGCAAGTGAACTCTATTGGCTTGTAGATCAATTTCATTCATATCCTCTCCCTTGAAAGCTTCATTCCATTTTCACTCATTTTTCCAAAACTATTTGTGCATAGAAAAAAATCACAATGTTGCTTGAGACCCTTAGACTGCCTTCTTCCCCTTATTCAAGATGGGTTCTTGGATATTTTTTCAGTTTGACAAGGTCTTCTACATCATTTTCCAACCTCATGCTACCTTTTTACACCATTTGGATACCTATGAAACCTTCAAAGCGCCTTTAGATGAGAATTAGGATATTCTGTAGTAAAAGCGGTTTCTGTAGTACTACATGAAACCTTGTAGCAATTCCTGTAGTACTATATGAAACCCTGTCTAAACCTGTTTTGAGCAGAAACGATAGTCTGAGCCTAGGGTAGGCCCTTAACTTGACTTCCATTCCTTTCTCCCATGTTTATAACATCTTTTAGGCCTTGGACAAAATCTAGAAGGAGATTAGAGATCTCTTAGAAAACCTCTTTTCATCAACACGATTTGAGTTCTATTTTGATGGTGAATGCCTTCTTTCCTTTTGTTGCCTTCTTCTTCTCTTTTATGGCCTAGATTATTGCCTAACGGCCTTAGAGTTCTCTATTTTGATTAGGTTTGTCTTAGGCGCCGCCATTTTGGGTTTTAGCACAATTTTTTCCTTTCTTACTTCTTTTAGCAACATTTTGCCATCTTGTAGCAGTGATTCTTTCTCTTTCAGGGTCTTCTAACTGTATAGGAGTGATTAGAAATGATGTAGAGGGTTTGGAAGATGATGCTAGGGCTTAGAAGGAGTAGTGTAGGTTTGTGAAAATGGAGAGGATGTGCTCTGTGTGTTTTTTTCAAGAAATTTGCAGGGTGAGAGAGTGTAGGGTTTGTTCTTAAAAAATAGTAATTTTTTTCTTATGAAATTGGATGGATAGATAGTGGATGTGAAGTGGATGGAGGGCTTCAAGTGTTGTGGTGACTTTGCCTTTGCAGAAATTTCTTCTTTTAACTATTGTCCCATTCCTCAAAATCATTACCCTTCCTAATTTGGCTTTTCCACGTTGCATGAGTGAAGGAGTGAGCTACAATTAACTAGTTGAAGGTGGCTGATACTGCTGACCCATCCTTAGTGTTACACAGTAATTTGTCACCGTTTTTCACCGTCCCTGTTACCCCTCTCCTGCATCTTGGAGGACTCGTTCCGGGACTTGTGAGAAGTGACAAGACTTGAAACCACTTGCATCATTCACCTCTGAACATGAGCTTCATATGCCTTGAAGACATCTCCTGCACCTTGCCCTTAAAAATAGCCCTTTTTACATTAGCGCTGGTCCACTATGTAATGCCCGCGCCAATGGGGAAAATCCTATAAAGAGGGCGCGACATTAGCGCTCTGTCCCAGAGTCGCAATCACACCAACCTTTTTGGGCAAAGTTTTTAACCAATCAACCTCCGAAAGTTCTATCCAACTTATTCACCAACTGAATCCAAGTTAAGTGAGGATGGTTTGGCTTCGAATCTCCTTGAATGGGAAGTAGTTTGCCACCATTCCATAGAAGTTTCCAAGTGATGAAGCCAAATCCATTATTGTTGTGATTGATCTTATCTATTCCTTTTCATCTATAAAAGCTTGTCTCCATGCCTTGAGAAAGCTAGTTCTAGTTCTGGTGGTAATTATACTTGTGCTGAAAGGAAGATATCAAGAGATTAGAGTTGCAAGAGCCTTCTCTTTGTCCATAAGGCTTAACCTAAGTAAGGAGATATTGTCACCAAAGAGAGAGAGGCTTGTCCCTCATCCCTTCAAGCTTTGCAAGAATTGTGTAGCTGAGCACCCAGCCAAAGGAGGACTTGACGTCAGGACGCTGGTTGTATTCTCCTTTGTTGATCATTAATAATAGATGACTATCATTATGGTTCCATTCTCATTGTTGTAATGATTAATGTTGAATTATATCCTTCCTGACTGATGTATAATTGCATATATTAGATTTCACGCTTGTGTTTGTGTTGTTCTCTTTGTGTGCAGGTGTCTATTCACGAGGATAGTGGAGGATTGTGACCGGCCAAGGCAAAGGAGCGTGGGCGACGTCTCTTCTACAAATGAAAGCATTGGAATTCAAGTAGGTTTTCATCACCTACCTTTTATTTGCAATTAGGAACTTACGTGATAGCATTGTTTGATTGTTGCTAGACCCGTTCTGGGCTAGTAGGGATCACCTCTATCCGTAGAGGGTATTTACCTCTCCAACAATTTGGCGACTCCGCTGGGGAGTTTAGCTTGTTGTTTAATTTGTAAACTTAGACGGAGTCTGAAGCACGGCCAGATAGCCTTCGAAACGCTATTGCTTTGCAGTAGTGAAGTAGATCAAAGCCGCTTTAGTCAATCTTCCGGTTTGGTTTACGGACTGAACAATTTGGAGTTTGTCTTGCCTCTTTGGTTTTCTCTTGTTTGCTTGCTTGGAAAGCTTTTTGGATTGAATTTCTTGCTGCCTCTCGCTTCCTGGCTTGCCTAGATACTGTAAACCAAGCCCCAGACTGCTTGTTTTTCTTTTTGAAATTGGAAAACTTCATTAGCGCGGTTTTTCCTTTGACAGTCACGCTAGTGGCCCTTGTTGCTAACTGACAACACGCGCCGATACCTGTTTAGCGCGAGTTACAACCTGACAGTCACGCAAGGCCTCTTAGCTTTTGAGTTCGCTTGTTTGCCTGCCTTCTGAGCTTGGATTTGCATTTTACCACATCTTTTTCAATTACTGGAGTGTGTTTGATCCTTGTTTGACTGGTTCTTAACCTCTGTCCTTCGGGTGTTTGCCTCTTTCTATCGATTTCATACCTCAACCCTAGGGCATCTAGTGGCCGTGTGTGTCGAGCCTTTCGTAGGAGTTTTGGGTTTCTTGATTGTCCAGTCAACTTGGTGATTGCTTTTCGCACTTGTTCAGTGATTGTTGAAGTGTTTTTGATTGATTTCCGAGTGACTTGCTTTTTCTTGCTTGGATTTCATTCTAGCTTTGTTTGAGCTTAGATCACATAGCTCGTACAAACCTTTGTTTTCCTTTTGATTTGGAGAACTATTTTAGTGTCTTGGGATTTCATTGTGTTCTCATTGAGTGAATTTGTCTCTTTTACTCAGCGTTATTGTCTTTCAAAATTCATTCTAGTGCATTGTGCCTTTGGAAAGAAATCAAATAATCTCTTTTGCGTTCAATAGTTAATGGAATAGAACTTTTTGTTGATTTGTATTATTGAAAAGAAAAAGTTTTATTTATTTTCCATTAGCTGCATTAGGATGTTTGATTGATTGTGCTCATTTTGTTTGATTGAAAATTCTTAACCTTCTCGTAGTTAGTATTCATCAAACGAAATGGTATTCTTTGGAATATAGCTTGCATCTAGGCAGTTGTGAAAGACTACATACGGTAGGTCCTAAAATCGAAACTTAACTAAAGATCAATCATAAAATAAACCGAATCAAATTAAAAATGCATTGGAACATAACACTCACATTGTAGAGGTCTAGGCTAGAGACGTGCTCCAACGTTGTTAAACCTAGTCACTCTTGTTCTCACATTAAGGTTAGGTGATTCCTCCTTGTGTGATTCAATTGTGGTCTAGTACGGACTTGGGCTCCCACGTACTGTCGCGTATATATGGGGAGACTCCACTAGTTTTTCATCCTTGATCCATAGGAAGCCGTGTCTACCGCCTTACAAGCCGTAACGCACCGAACACAACATTCAGGAAGATTGACTGCAGTATGGAAAGTCCTTGGTTTTCATACGATTGCCAAGGTGTATAAGCAGTTTTACGGATTGTCTGGTAAACCCCTTGCTTAGTTTCTCCAGAGCAGTCACTTTTTGATCCTTTTCGGACTCTGTAAAAGAAAAGGCTCTATAGAGCATTTGTCACTTCGGGCTCTTAAAACATTTGAAGGCAACTAGAGTCACCTTTTGTCCTTTTCTCGACTCTTAAAACATGAAAAGGTCAAGTTGTGTCCTAATGTCATAAAATTTTATTCAGCCACGATAACATTTACCTTGGTAGATCTTGTTTGCGTTTAGTTTTGAGTAGGGTCTCTTATCATTAGTTTCCTTAGGGTCTTTGTTTGATCATCTTGGCGGATCCATCGACTCCGTCTCCTGTCCCAAGTGACCAAGGGTCTCCATCTTCTGTTGCCCCTCAGACGCCGGTTTGTGATGCTCTTCCCATTGTTCCGAGCATCCAACCGTTGAACTCTCGAGCTCCAGAGGACGAGCTTTACGACTTGTTTTGGAACCCTATTTGGGAACCCTCTAAAGAGGACTTTCCCATCACTCCTGTTGGTGTTGCGTCTCCGATGGCTTCTTCTGATATGGAGGATACATCTCCTGTGTCGAGTGGGATGCCCGTTATGTCGAGTATTAATACTCCCATTTCGGCCACATCCCCAATCATCTCTACGCCCTACACCGTTACACCTCTCGGGGTCACGGTGACGGCGCGCTATAGATCTTTGAGGGATGCTATGAACTCCGCGGCTTCCTCTTCTCTGTGGGATCAAAACATCGTCCCTACCACAGGACCATTTGTTTCCCAAGTTCACCATACTGCTGTTATAGCAATCCCGACCAATCCGACCATTTGTGTCGCGTCGTCAACTCCAGTTGTTAGTGCCGTCACAGCATCTTCCGCTGTCACTTCTGCTGCAGGCCCATCTCGAGGTCCGGCACGAAGTGGTCAATCGACACACATGACTAGAGTTGTGCACCCCACAAGTGGTGCCCCTCCTGCTTCAGATCATATGACGGCAGAGGAGGCATATTCTCAATACTTGCATAATGTCCAGAACCCAGGTGGGCAAGGCCCCTATTATGATCCTGAGAATCATTATTTGTATACCTCCTTGCCTGAAGAGCCTTATGTTGAGGCTTCCATTCCATTTAACGTGGCTTGGGGTGCCACCGGATATGGCGGCAGCCAGTACCATCAGGGTCAAGGACAGCCATCTCAAGGACCACCCTACCAGGGTCAACAGCCTTACTCGCAGCCTAATCATGGGCAGCAGTATTATGGCCAGAATTACCCAGGTCAACAAGGAGGCCCGCAAGGACAACCCTATCAGGGACAACCTTTAGCCTCTAGTGGTCCATCTTTCACATATCTTGGGCAACCTTCTGGAAACTCGGGACAACCCAATGCTCAATAAGGACAACCCGGGACCCAACAGGGCTACCCTTCGGGGCAACCTTATGGGAATCAGGGACAACCTTACAGTCAGCAAGGTCAACCCTGAAACCAGCAAGGCAACCCTTCTGGGCAAGGGGGCCAGCCTTACGCACAGCAAGGCCAGCCTACCGCTCAACAACCATTTGGTCAACAAGGACCATCCTCGGTTGTGCAAGGGCAGCCCCTCGCTCAACAAGCTCGACCTTCTGGACGAACAGGGCCATCTCAGATCCGACCAGGACAACCTTCCGGCCAGATGGCCCAGCATGCAGGCGGGTACCAATCCCGACCTCCTCATTCAGGTGGGTATCAATCCCAACATCCTTATTCAGGTGAGTATCAATCCCAGCCTCCTTATTCAGGTGGGTATCAATCCCAGCCTCCTTATTTAGGTGGGTATCAATCCCAGCCTCCTTATTCAGGTGGGTATCAATCCCAGCCTCCTTATTTGGGTGGGTACCAATCCCAACCCCCGTATTCAGGTGTACCAACAACCGCAGGCCAACCCTAATCAAAATTATCAACAACCTGCTGGGCTGTATGGTAACCAATGGGGCGCTGGGGGGCAGAACTAGTATCAACCATCCGGTTCCGGAAATAACCCTTATGGACAAAATCCTTCTGGACAAGGCCCTTTTGGACTTGGTCCATCGGGACAAGGCCAATGGGAGCAACCAAAAACTGGATGGAATTCTAGCCCTACCTCATATCCGGGACAAATGTCCTTTAACCCGTAGCTACAATTTCTAGCGACATTGGAACTGCCCGATGTGTCGAAGTTAACAAATGATCCCATCTTGCATAATCCACAATGGCCACCAGTTCCAACTAAGATACCTAGCGACTATCCCAAATTCGACGGCAAAGCCGGAGAGGACCCTCAAGCCCATGTAATGACGTATCACTTATGGTGTTCGTCTAATTCATGGCTCGATGATTCGATTCGACTTCGCCTCTTCCAAATGAGTCTCACTGGTTCTGCCGCTAAATGGTATATTGAATTAACCTGCGCGTCATTTCAGGATTTTAATTCATTGGCCATGGCATTCCTTACTCACTTTCAGTTACCCATTCGGTACGAGACAGGGACCCATCTCCTTACATCTCTTAAGCAGGATACGGCTACGCATATCTCCGATCATATACATGAATGGAGGAGGCGTCGCCGGTTGATCAAGTTTTGGATTCCTGATCAACTCCTCATCGATTGGTTCACGACTTCCTTTGTCCCTAAGATTGCACGGGACATTTCTATGGGAGCCTGCGTGACTGAAGAGAAAGCGATCGCGTGCGCTCAGTACCTGGACTTAGTTTACTCTCAGTCAGGTACCTTGTATGAGTATTTTTCGGACGCCCCGAGACCCGGTACATCCAAGGCTCCGCCGAAACCATCTGTCGATGGAGTTATTGGCTCTGTGAACCCGACCTCTAAAAAATCATCTTCAAACCCTGGGAAGCAAAATTCAGGTGCTTCTAACGAAAACACTTCTCAAGGTGGTTCAAATTCTGGTAGTACTTCTGAGGTCAACGCCGTCCAGTCCACCACGGCGGGTAAGGCCCCGAAAGGAAAGAAAAAGGGAAAAGGGAAAAATAAATTTGAGCAACCTAAACAGGAATCCTCCAAACCTCCAGCCGAGGAAGGAGCTAAGCGCAAACCTAAATATCCTTGTCTCATTTGTGAGGAGGATCACTACACTAAAGACTGCCCAAGGCGGTCTGAAGTTAGTCGCTTGTTGAAAGGCGCTCCTGGGGTTCCTGCGGTTCTTAAAGAACCCTTTCCCTCTCAGCAGACTCAAATGGTGGCTGATCCGTCTTCTTCTCCCTTTTGGTTCCCAAGTCTTCATGGCTGGATCTATCCCCATTCATGTAACGACTCGAGCAAAAGAGTATCCGTCGTCCGCCGGGAAGGAGCCCGAGGTTCCCTCAAGTGCTCCTTCGTCTAGCTCTGGTCCACTCCATATCGAGAGACCAAGTACTGAGACGACTATTCGACCCCCTCCTAAAGGAGTACTCAGGCGATCTTCTTACAACCCGAATGCTCGTGCTGTCCAACACTATAACATCGTAGAGGACTTAGCGCAGGCTCCGTCGGCTATGTCTACCTTAGAAGTTCTCCAGAGCTGCCCCCCTCAGAGGAAGTCCCTGCTATCGGCCATTGGTGGCATCGACCCGACAGATTTAGATCTGATTACCTTCGATCTCGAGAGCCATGTCCCGAGGCTGCCTCATCAGATCGCTTTTCTTATCCAAGTCATCATCAACTCAAAAACGATTCATCGATTCCTCCTAAGAGGTCATAGGTTCAAAACCAGAGGGGGGTAGAGTATGTATGCCTTCGTAGACTTAGCAGTCAAATCGCTGCGCGGAGGTGGGTCCCTTG
>APFE031724233.1:0-17001 GCA_000404065.3 Pinus taeda
TTTTATTTTCTATATATTATAAATAATGATCATTAATTTTTTTTTTGTTACACTTGGTAGGGCTCTCTCATTTTCGATTTTACATGTACATTATTCATCCAGCAATGGGGAAGGTAGTACATGATTTGAACCTAAGATCTCTGGTTCGATGAGACTTTATTCGACGACCATTGCCATTGAACTACCCAAAATAAACAATAATCATTAAATTATTATTAAAATACTCTACTAAGATAAACAATAATCCTTAAATTATTATTAAAATACTCTGAAATAATTTCCTTTTAAGTTTGAAAATTACATCTCATATCTAATTTCCTTTTCATATAAAAATCGTTACCAAGATTACGTATCTTCTATTTGCTACATAATCATCACGCATTCAAATTCAAATACATTATCGCCACTAATACGTTAAATTAAATAAATTATTATACTAAATTTTAATTAAAACAATTAATATTGTTGATAATTATTATACTAAATTTTAATTAAAACAATTAATATTGTGGCTATGATAGGACGACTCTTTTTTATTTTTTATTTTTTATAGTGAGTGATTGGCAGGAAGTATACAATATTTTTACAATAACTATTGCAGATAAAGGTTATAGGGATTGTCCACTAATCCAAATTAACGTCACACCTCGATATAGTAAGATGTTTGCTAAAAATATTTGTCTTTGCACTTTTATATTTAAATTCTTAACTAAATAATAATTTATTTTGTGAACGAACAATAATTTTTATTAACTTTTATTTTCTTTATAATTTAAAATTGATTTCGTTTTATGATATTTTTTAATTTACATATATATATATACAACATATACAATATCTCAAATACCTTTTTAATTAGTTATATGAATATATTATATTAAATAATTATGAAGTATATGATATTAAATTGGATGTTTGATAGTGAGGAGGGATTAAGAAATAATGTTTACTTTGAATAAAAATATGATTGTTTAGGCTCTTATTGAGAAAATATTCAATCATTGAAATAATATAAATTATATAATATTTTAGATCATTGTAATTAAAGACAATAATATAGAAATTAATTGGTGATTAAATCAATTTAAAAAGAGTTAAAATTGTTTATGCTATAAATTTATAATTTTTAAATTTCATTATCAAACTGTGTCGGATTTATACTAAAGGAAAATAGATTGATTGTAAGGTTAGTATTTTACCAGGAATTTTCTAATAAAAAATGTGATAGAACTAGTAATTGTAATTTTTAATAAATTGAAACCAAATGTTCCATTATTTAGTTATTAAAATTAGATATTTCATAGTTAATATATAAGGGATATTGAAATCTAAATCATACTAAAATTGAATATATTATTATTTTTTTTTTATTTAACCAAGCATCTTATTTTTTTAGTGAGAGAAGGGTGATCTTTTTCAAGGCTCAAGGCTCAGCATGTTATTGAGAGGAGTTAAACTCGAGCAAGGAGTATAACAATCATTTCTTCTAACCACTCGAGATAAAGCTATTTGACATATTATTAATCTTGACTTAAGTATTGAATTATTATTATCATAATTCTTACAAATTTATAATTAAGTGACATAAATGAATTGTTTTAGATGAATATCCACTATCAGAATGTATTATGGACAAAGGATAAATTGGTGGTTTTTCATTGTGATAGAGAGTTATTATTTCTTTTTCTAATGATTGACTTACTATAATGATATCCTTTTCTTCATCACTTCAAGGTTATCTCATCTTATTTATTCTTTTATACATGTACATGTTTTATAATAAAGATGCAATAATGTTGCATATTATGTCTATATATGTTATTGATGCAATTCATTTACTACTTTTTATTGAGATAAGTTACTAGTTCAATTTAGCATTGAATATGCATATTATTTAATTTGTCTTTTTATCATATTAGATTATAAATAAAATAGAAGAAAGTTATTTTTTTATCTTTTATTTTTTTATAAGCTACAAGAATATTGAATTAATAAAAAATAAGACTACATCATATAGAGTTAGACTATGGTCTCCCATTAGGGAAATCATACCAAAGGGGAAATATATGTCTTTTGGCCAAAAAAATATTTAGGGCAACCAAAACTAAGTCATATTGCAACAAAGGAAACTTGCTCTCGACAATAACTAGGTGGTGGCATGCAATGAAAATATCTTTATTTCCATAATGTGCATTAAAACCTTTCTTGGTTTCCACATGGTCATCTGCCACCGCATGCCTAACCAATGGAGTATCTATCCTTGATCATTTAATATTTCTATCACCCCTCTTGCAGGAAATACAATTGTTTATTTTAATATTATTTTTAATGTTTAATTATTTTCCTTTAATTTTTTATGTAATTTTTTCTTGACTTCAATTGGGAAAGTTACTAGTCCTTATCTTTTCAATTTGTTTCCATTTCATGCCAAACAAAGGGGAATTTTGAGCTTGAAGTGATCTTAAATAAAGAGGAAAATGTATTAAAAACTAAAGTTTAAACGCGCACAAAGATAAGAGGAATCCACTAAGGAAAAGTAAAATACAATAAAGAGTATGATGCATGGTTGAAGCAACAATTTCACCAACTGAAATTTAGTTTCCCCAAAACTATCCATATGAACTAGTCAATATCTAGGCCTTGGACAAATCTGTAGATAGAGATCTAAGGAAGAAACCCAAAGACATATTGGGAAGCATTGGATAATAATTGATTTAAAAGATGAAGAGGTTTTGTTGTATAATATGAGGAGAAATATAAAGAAAAATGAAAGAAGAAAAAGGCCAATGAGCTAGAAAAAACATGTTGGAAATACTTGCGGGGGGGGTGAATCAATATTTTATTTCAATTGTTATTATTACTAGTTCAATTCCTCACAATTTAAATAGAGATATGTATAAGTATACTTTTATTGAATAATAAAATAAATACAATATAAATGCGTTCCAAGCTCCAACTTGGTTTTGATGAGGCTCTGACCTCTAGGGCTTCGACCCTATTTAATCAAGGCACCAACCTTGGATTTAGGAGCACCAAATCCAAGGACACCAATCCTTCCAATTCTGAGGTATCAACCCCAATGGCTCCAACCCTATCTTTCAAGATGAATCAGGTCAAAAAGATTATTCTCCCACTCTATCTTCAACTTCCTTCTTCACTCAGCCTTCGGCTTCTACTGCACCTTCTACATCTGCTAGACCATCGGCTTCCTTTGTTTCTTCTAGTTCACAAGTTGTGAACTTTCCTTATTCTCTGTGATAGATGCTTGATACACCTTGCTTAAATGAATCATTTCAACTGTAACCTATATATAATATTATGATATATTATATATATATATATAATAAATTGAGAATAGAGTTTTGCCAATGAATCGAAACAACTTGTTCAAAAGGTGTAGGGGCTGACTTGTCTATTAAAATTATATATTGGAGAGTCTTTTATCCATAGACTTGATTTTTCTCGGAAGCCATATAAGATCTACTGTACTCACATGGAGGTCCCACATGCCACATCATCACCTTTAATTCCACAATCGCAACTTTTCGAGGTTTGCACATAACATAACCGATTCCGCTACTACCGATGGAGTAGATTCGATATTTCTTTATGGCGTGTTGTAATACGGCCATCGTGTCTGCAACTTATTGAATTAAAGCTCGATCACTTTATGACCTGATATCTGTTGGATATCAGAGGCCATCAAATCTGTGGGTCGCAGGACTCCATCCAACACACGGATAAACAATGGCTTATTCCCCCGCAGTTGACTGTGACCGAAAAGTTTGAAAATGAGATCGACGGCTAAGAGTGAATGCGGGGCTTCAACCACAATCAGGAAATCTGTACACTCCTACCTCCCGCAGTTGCTGATCACTGTCAATCTAACGGTCCAGATCTATTCCTCTGCCATTTTCTTCTGCCATTAATATCCATTGATCCCAAGGATCTAACGATTCTCATTCATCACCACTTCATTTCTTTGACCTTCCCAATATTATATACAGTTGATGCAATTTCTCCAATAACTTTGTTTATGCTCCTCCATTGTTTTCTTCTTTACTCCTCGGTTCCACTGTTTCTATTATGTCTATATTCAATCCTCGGATCCTCCAATAGTAGTATTATGATCAAAGGGCATCAATGGGAAACCACACATGTCACAAGAATTTTCCATCACAAACACTGCTATATTGACATCAATGACAACCTAGATTAAGAATCTCCCCCTTTCTGGATTTTAGGTATCTGTGGTTCATTTCTTTTGAGCTTAGTCTCGAAGTATCCACAACAGATACCATATTTTTGTAAACATTTCAAATCCCAATAGGGATCCATCATTAGGACCAATCTGAATGATGATATAAGAAGAGCTTGTGAAAGGATAAATAGTTAAAGAAATATTTTTTATTGAAAGTCAGCTAAATTAACTCTTTATTTAAATTATATATTATTTATCATTTTTATTATGTAAGTATATTAATAATTGCAAATAGCAAAATAAATTAATTATTATTGTTATTATTTTATATTATCATAAGTTAATATCTTATTAAGATATTGTAAATAAACTGATTTAATTTTTACAATTAGATATAATATTATTAATTTATAGAAAATATAAATGATATATATATGTGTGGTAATTAAACACAGAAACAAGAGATATACAAGAATTGGCATCCATGGCAATCAGGGTTAATGGCGAATAGGTCAACAAGATCCTTGCGCATGCAGGTCTTGGTGCTCCCCAGGTTGGAGCTGCGGATTTACACGAGAAGCCGCCAACAGTATGGAAGGGTTTTGAAGGCCATGGGGCTTCAGTATGGGACCCGAGTGTGCACAAGTTACTGCAACCAGATCTCCCTTTCGCTCACCCCCAATTGACATTCTGCGGCCGCTGCAAATACCAGGGCTCCTTGCAGAACGACCACCACGATGCATGGACGCCCACGCTAAAAATAGAGACAAAAGGATGGACGGAGAAGGCAAGGGTTCTAGGAGTAGCAACTTATGCTACTTCGCTAGAGTTATACCCTACCTATCGGTCGGCTGCCCACAAGCTAAAAGCCAAGAAAGAAGTGGTTTGGCAGGATCGAACTGTACGGGATTGGATCTAGGCTGGGGGGCCTACTACGTTCCTTTATTTACAAAGGAAGGTGGGGTCTGGTACCAATGAATGGAATCTGAGACCTACAGGAGATTTAGCCAAAGGCGACATGACCCCGGGGGGCCGAACATCCATGCGAAAGACAGATATTATGGGGATAGCGATTGGGGTAATGAAAAAGTCCCCCCCACAAACCAGATCTGGAGAAATCAAGGCATAGACAGAGTACAAAACACAGTGATGTATTGGGGTTTACAAAGAAAAAGCCAGATCCAACAGATCGAGGCCTCAACAAGGTCTTTTCACTCCGTATGGATGGATATTTGATATAAATATTCATCAAAATGTTAGGAGGCAGACTCTACTGCATGTGGCTCAGCAAGAGGACGAGTATTCATGAGTTAAAGCAAGAAATCCAGATCCAACTTGGAACCCCAACAAAACACCAAAATATGATATACATAGGACATAGCCTACAGGACAACCAGACACTTCAGCACTATGATATAGTCAAAGATTCAACTATCATCCTCAATCTAAGGATGCACGGTGGATGTAATGGAACCAGCTCAAAAAAATTCGGGTTCCTTCCACGATGCCATCAAAGGAAAGGAGAAAATACCAAACAAGCCAGCACCAGCATCAGAATTACCAGGCCCCTACATAGTGGAACAAAAACCAGAATCTCCAACGCTTCAAGTATCTTTGCCGGAGGTAACTACTCTACACACAGATTTATACAAGAATGTTGATATCTATAGATTTAATAGTTTCTGGCCAAAAACTGATGCTCTACATCAGTGGATCTTCTCCTCGTGGTCATCTAACTGCAAAATTTACCTGTGCCCGAAAGGATCTTTTATAGTTAGATTCGACACGGAACAGGAACGTGATAATATCATTAAATAGGGGCCTTGGTTTTGGGGCAATGTTGGCCTCTTCACCATCCCCTAGTTTCCTGAATTTGACGCCAATACCATGAAAGTGTCAACAATGCCTGTTTGGGTTAGGATTCATAACCTCCCTCTACATTTTTGGCATCACGAAGTTTTAACAGCCATGGGGAATTCCTTGGGGAAATTCCTAAAATTGGATGAAGAACGAGCCATCAGGGGAAGTTTTACATTTGCCAGAATATGTGTAGAAGTGGACCTGAGTCAAGGGCTACCTGATCACATCACATTGATTTTCAATAATTCTTTGTGGAAACAATTGGTGGACTATGAGAATACAACATTTAGATGTCGAGGGTGTATGCAAACAGGGCATCGCCAATATGCCTGCCCACTGGCTAGAAAGGACCCCAAAGGGAATAAGAAACAGTAAAAAAAGGCTAAAGGATGGCAGCATACCGACCCGCTGGAAGAAGAGGACATGTAGACAGAATCTACAGGGAATCCTTCGGAATGTGACACACAAAAGGAACAGAGGAACGCCCCAAACTCTCAGTTGGAGCCATACAACATGACGCATCAGCAAGAATCTCAACTGGAAGGAAGGGGTATCAAACGAACTCATGGTTCCGAAGGATCAGAATCTGACAAAGAACAACCAATGAGCACATCAGAAAACTAGCTAGCTATTATTACACCCTCTCCCAACTCTAGGGTTGGCGAAGAGTGGAGAAGAAGAAGGGTTGAAAAGCATATGGTTGTTGGAAATGATTTTTTTTTCTCTTTTTTCTTTTGTTTCCTGGCATTACAGGAACAACGATTGCATATCTTCAGCATATACAAAATGTAATTTTTTCATAGGAAATAAAATTACGACTTTCTATATTATATAATAATAAATGATAATTTTTATCATAATTAAATTATTCTTATTTATAGATTTAATTGTTAAATAATACTAGTTTAAAATTTTTATTTAGTTTTTAATTATGAAAATAATTCATAATAATAATTATTAATTTATTAAGAATAATAATAATTTTTTATTTTTGCCTTTTATATAAATAATAAAAAAATAACAAAGTAGATTTATTCTTAGTTAGAAAACGAGTTATTATAATGAGTGATTTGTTAATATGTTAACTACTATTATTAAAATAACCCTAAATTTGAATACTAATAATTATTATAAAACCTAATCATAATATCTATTTTAATTCATATATAGATATATATTAAAAAAAACCTACCTCATTACCTGGGAAGTTTTTGGTGGTTCTAACCTTTGATTAAGGGGAGCCAACTACCACTGATCTCGATACTATTGTCCTGATTGAGATTCTGGGGGTGTTTTATAATCTCAAGAGCCTCCCTGATCTTCCTTCTTTGATGTTGTTCTTCCCTTCCAATGATTGAGGTGTTTTCCAAACAACCCTGATGTTTTGCTTTTGAGGAATGCTCTAAAGGTGCTGAAGTATGAGATCTTTCGTTCTTGATATCAGCTCCATGTCCTTTCAGTCTTTTCTACAAAGAATGACCTATTTCACCAATGTAACTTTTGCCACATGAACGGTTAATTTTGTAAACTCCCTTGAGCTGTTTTCTATCAATATCATCTTTGACAGACCTCATACCCTGCTTAGTTGTTCCAAGTGCTACGAACTAGTGACTATTTCTTTCCTTCTTAGGATTTTGGCAATCTTACCTGTTACTCCTTGGATATATGGTAGGAAAACTCTACCACATTGATTAAGATCTTGGGCCTTAGGTATTTTAGATAGCACCCTCCTTTCTACTCTCTTTAAGGCTATCTTAATTTCCTCATCTTTGTAGCCTATACTCTTAAACACCGAAGATGATTGTTCCTTCTGCTCCCTAATATGTTCAGAATTAGAGATACGAAAGGCCCTAATGGCAAGAGTGTTAAGCACGCCAAACTTTTGGGATGGACGGTGTTAGGAGTGAGCATGGAGGTAGCTTTCTATGTGAGTGGATTTCCTAAAGACCTTATGTCCTAAAGAGCCATTGATTTTTCTAATGATAAGAACGTCTAAGAATGGGATGCTATTGTTTTCCTCCAGCTCCATAGTAAATTTTATTTCAGGAGAAATAAAGTTCAGATGTGTGAAAAACTTGTTAAGTTTTTCCCTACCATGGGTCCAGCTTAGGTTGGTATCATCGACAAATCATTTCCACCAAGCTGGCTTCAAAGGGTATGATTCAAGGGCCTTCTTTTCAAAGTATTCAATGTATAAGTTGGCCACAATTGGCGAGAGGGGAGATCCCATTGCCACCCCATATGTCTGCTCATAGTATCCTCCTTGGAATGTGAAAACAGTTGATCATAAGCAAATCCCAACAAGTTTTGTATTTTCTGGGTCAACAGATTCCTTTATAACCTGAATAGCTTCATCAAGAGGAATTTTGGTGAATAATGAAACCACGTCAAAACTTACCAAGATGTCATCATGGTTTACCCTTTCATTTTTGATAAGTTTCACAAAATCATCGGAGTCCTTGATAAAAGAATCAGTATGCTCAATGAGGGGTCTAAGGATTTTGGAAACATACTTTGCGAGTTCATAGGTTGGGGATCCAATAGTATTGACTATTGGTCTAAGAGGAACCCCTTTCTTATGGATCTTGGATAGCCCATAGATTCTTGGGATGGTTTCGCAAGAAGGAGTTAATTTCTTTTTTAATCTTTCTTCAAGCTTGGAGTCTAAAATTGCCTTCTTGACCTCCCTCATAATCTTAGGAATTGGATTATTGCTAAGCTTCTTATAACTACCACAATTGAGGTGTTCATTCATTTTACAAATGTAGTCTTCTTTATCCAAGACTACAACTTCCCCTCCCTTGTCCACTTTAAGAACCACAATTTTGTCATTATCTCGTAGGGACCTAAAGGAATTTTTCTCTACCTTACTTAAATTACTCTTCGGAATTCGAGCCATCCTCATTATGAGAGAAAATTCTTTTTGAGTCTTTGATCGGAGAATCCACAGTAAGAGAATTTTTACACCAACGTTTCGAATCCCAAATGGGATCCATCATCAGGGTTAAGAGAAAATTCTTGTCTCAATGCCTCCTTATCCTCTATAGAGAGGTTATCTCCCCCTTTGTCATTGATGGCAATATTCTTCTTCTCTCCCCCTTTGACATCAATGGCAAAGGAATGCTGAAGGAATCCCCCTGTCGAAATGCTCCCCTATCATGCAACATCTTTATGAACCAACTTAATGTGATTCTAGAGAAATAACCCCCATCTTTTGGCAAAGATGTTCAAATTCTTCTCGAGGAAGAGGTTCTGTGAAAATATTAGTTATCTTCTCCTTAGTATTTATATATTCCAAGTTGATTTTTTGTTCAGCTACTTGTTTATAAAGGAAATGATACTTGATTGGTATATGTTTGGTCTTTGAGTGCATCATTGGATTTTTGCTGAGACTAATAACACTTGTGTTATCACAATAGATGGTGATTGGTTGATTGGTACCTATGTTGACATCTTTCAGAGCTTCCTTCATCCATAATATTTGAGTACAACAATATGCATCAGCTATATACTCGGCTTCAGCTGTAGATAGTGATATGGATGTTTGCTTTTTCCTTAGCCAAGATACTAGACAATCTCCCAGGAAGAATGCATTTCCACTAGTACTTTTTCAATCATCGACACTTCTAGCCCAATCAACATCGGTGTATGTAGTCACAATAAGAGTTGAGCTCTTAGGGTACCAAAGACCAAAATCAGGAGTTCCTTTCAAGTATCTGAGAATTCTTTTTACAGCCAACAAATGGGACTTTTTACGAGCTGATTGAAATCTTCCCACCATTCCTACCACTTTCATAATGTCAGGTCTTGTAGCAGTTAAGTATAGGAGGGCTCCAATTATTGACCTATAATGAGTTGCATCTACTAGAGGAGAGTCATAATATTTGCTTAATTTGCAATCTATGGTCATATGTGTGTTCATGGGTTCACAATCTTCTATTCCATATCTTTTAAGCATGTCTTTAAGATATTTTGCTTGAGATATGAACATGCCTACCATGGTTTGTGATATTTGTAGTCCAAGGAAGTAAGATAAATCTCCTATAATTGACATTTTGAACTCTTTTGACATATTTTGAGCAAACTCATGACTCTTCTCATCATTACTACTAGCAAAAATCAGATCATCAACATAGACAAGAGTGGCTAGTAACTTATCCTCATCCATCTTTATGTAGAGATTACTTCTTGCCACCCCCATCTTGAAGCCTTTTTGTTGTAGATAGTGATCCAATCTTGCATACCAAGCTCTAGGAGCTTGTTTGAACCCATATGATGCCTTTTTCAACTTACAAACAAAATATTTTCCTTTTGCTAGATCAAACCCTTTTGGTTGCTCCATGTAGACTTCTTCCTTGAGTTCTCCATTCAGAAATGTTGATTTTACGTCCATTCTATAGATTTTAAATCCTTTAAGCAAGAAAATGCCAAGAACATCCTTATAGCTTCCACATGAGCTACTCATGCAAAGGTTTCTTCAAAGTCGGTTCCTTCAATTTGTGAATAACCTTTACAAACAAGCCTTGCCTTATTTTTGATGATTTGTCCATCTTCATTCATTTTGTTTTTGAAAACCCACTTGGTTCGAATTATATTTTTATCCTTTGGATGAGGTACCAGTTCCCATGTCTCATTCTTCTCGATTTGAGACATTTTTTCTTCCATGGCTTTTACCCAATGAGGATCCTTACTTGCTTGAGTAAATGTCTCTGGTTCTATCATAGATAGGAGAGCAACATCATTTTTCTTTGGTGTACTTGTCATCCTTCTTTAGGTTTGCATCACTTCATTTATATTCCTAACAACCTGCTCTTCTGGGTGATGCTTTTGGAGAAGCTTCATCTTAGAAGGGGTTTGATATGATTCCTTTTCCTTGTGTTTTTCTTGATCTTTTTCCTCTTTTTCATTTTCTTCTTCAATGAGAGGGTCAACTTCATGATCTTCAATTTCTTTTCTTGGAAGGTCTTCATCAATGTTCACATCAATGCTTTCCACTATTTTCCGTAGTCGATTATTGTAATGCTTGTAGGCTTTTCTCCTTATAGAATATCCAAGGAATATTCCTTCATTAACCCGAGAATCAAATTTTCCTGGTGAGTCATCATTGATTTTTATGAAGCACTTTCTTGCAAAAATCTTGAAGTTTTTCATTGAAGTAGGTCTTCCTTTCCATAATTCATAAGGATTCTTCTCATTATTTGGCCTTAGTTGAGTTTGATTCAAGGTATAAACAATTGTCCCGACTGCTTCTCTCCAAACTTTTCGGTGCAAATCAACTCTTATTAACATTGTTCTTGCCATTTCTTCAACCATTCGGTTTCTTCTTTCAACTACCCCATTCTACCTGGCATGGGTCTTATGGCAGTAGAGAGTTCTCTTTCGATTCCATGTTCTTTACAAAAATATCAAATTATTTTGATGTGAATTCTCCCCCTCTATCCATTCTAAGACATTTAATCTTAGAATCCTTTTAATTTTCTAAAAGAGCTTTAAGATTCTTAAAACACTCAAATGCTTTGGATTTATATTTTATGAAATATACCCACATCATTCTAGTATAGTCATCGGCAAATAAAGCAAAGTACCTTTCTCCTTGCAGTGCCAGAGTTCTAGTTGGTCCACATAAATCAACATGGATGATCTCTAAAGGTTTTCATGTAGAAAACTCCTTAGTCTTGTGGCTAGTTCTAGTTTGCTTTCCATGTTGACATGGACCACATACTCCTTGATTTGGCTTGAATAACTTTGGGATGTCTCGTATTGCATTAATCTTGCTGATATTGATCAAGTTATTGAAACTTGTATGTCCAAGTCGCTTGTGCCACAACCAACTTTCATCTGTTTGACTTAAATAACATTTATCTTCTTGAATTTTGTTCAGAATGTAGACGTTATCTAATGTTCTAACTCCTTTTGCCACAAGTTCCCTTGAGGAAGAGTTCCTTATTTCACAAACTTTAGTGCTAAAGACAACATTATGTCCTTGATCGCAAATTTAGCTAACACTCAAGAGATTGTGTTTGAGCCCATTTAATAGCAAAGCATTTTGAGCCTTTCCTTTTCCATTAATAAGGTTAACAGTTCCTTTTCTAGCAATTTTGGCAGAGCCACTTCCAATGGATACATTTCCTTCCTTTTTGTTCAATGAGATAAACTTCCTTTTGTCCCCTATCATATGTCTAGAGCACCCACTATCCACAAACCAATGATTTTCATCACTGTGAGCACATAGAGCTAGGCCACATTTATCCATGTTTGGATTCTCATTTTTTGCTTCTCTTCTTTTGAGGGGGAAATTTTGTTCATTATGTCCAGAATCATTACATAATGGGAAAATTGGATAAAATTTGGCCAAGGGGTCAAAAGAGTCGTAGGTCTTGATTTGTCGTTGCCCTTTGAGACCATATGGTTTGTTTGTTTGATCCTTCAATTTTGGTGTTTCATTCTTACGAGCCATCAAATATTTAGCTTGATGATGAAAATTTTTACAATAAAAACAATGCCCAGAAAAGATAATTTTGTACCTATTGTAATAGTCATGATTTGAATCAACATTCTTCCTCGGAGTTACTCTCTCTTCATTCTTTGGGTTTGAGATGGCCCTTTGATGAAATAATCTTTCTTCTTTTGGGTTGCTGGAAAGTATGTCGGCATAGATTTTCACATTATTCTTAGTACTTGATGATTCTCCTTTAAAACCTATCCCAAATTTGTCATGTTAAGGTTTTTGATCATTCAGGATAATGTCAAGTATTTGAGAGCTTTCCCAACTCTTTTTGACTTGATCCAATTCCTTCCTCAGAGATACTATTTCGGCTTCACGTTCTTCATAAATTTCTTCTTTTTCTTTTAGCTTATTTATCAAGAGGTCTTCCCTTATTTTTGCTTCCTCATTTTCTACCTTGAGAGAAATGATTTTATTTTGTAATTTCTCATTTTCTTCAATGGCACTCATTAACAATTCATCTACATTTCCTTGTAGACCTGAATCATCATCATTTGTGAATTCCATGAATAATACTTCTTGGCTTCTAGCATGGTCATTTTCTTCATCTGATTCATCATTACCTCATTTGCAACGAGGGAAATGATTAATTGATTTCTTTTTTATGACTACAAATTCACCTTCATCAGACTCATCTTGCTTAGAGAATAAATTCTTCTTATTGAACCATTTTTTTGTATACCATCCTTTTAGAATTTTCCTCGCCATAAGTATCATTCTTAAGAGGACATTTTGCAACATAATGACCCATTCTTCCACATTTGAAACAAATAAGAGGGTACTTACCTTTTAGCTTAGATCATTTCTTTAGTTTTCGTACAAATTGGGCCAATTCAGATTAAACATCAGAGTCATCACTACTGGTATCCCATTCTTTCCCCTTTTTTGATTTTGAGGCCTTAAATGTTGCATCTTTGGAACTTGGGCTTCCTTTTCTCATCTCATAGGCAATGAGGACTGCATGAAGTTCATCCGTTTTGAGAGTGTCTAGGTCCTTCATTTCTTCTATAGCATTTACTTTGGAGTTAAATCTATCTAGGAGAGATCTTAAGACCTTTCGAACAATAGTTCTTTCTTCAATGTTTTGTCCCAATCCTTTAAGAGAGTTGACCACTTCAGCTACGTGGAGAAAGTATGATACAATATCTTCTTCATCATCCATTTTCAGGCTTTCAAGTTGTCTTCTATGAGTTTGAAGCTTTACCTTCTTAGCTTTGGAGTCCCCATCATATAAGCTTACTAACTTATCCCATACTTCTTTGGCCAAGTCACAATTCATGACTTTTGTAAATTCAGAATCACTGATTCCACCAGTGATGGAATTTAAGGCTTTTGCATTTGCAATGTAAGCTTTCCTTTTGTCTTGATCTGTTGGAAGAGTGGAAGGAGCTGTGCACTCATTTAAAACCAAATGCCAAACTTCAGGTCCAAGGGACATTAAGTAGTAGGACATTCGTTTTTTTCAAAAACCAAATTTGTGCCATTGAATAGAGGAGGTCTTCCTAACACTTCTTGATTTCTCATTGTGACTAAGAATCCTTCTTCTAGTTGTTAGGCTGATATGAAGAAGTTGGCTCTGATACCAGTTGTTGGAAATACTGAGAGGGGGTGGGGTGGATCAGTATTTTCTTTCAATTTTTATTATTACCAATTTAATTCTTCACAATTTAAATAGAGAAATGTATGTATAATTTTATTCAATAAAATAATAAATACAACATAAATGTGTTCCAAGCTCCAACTTGGTTTTGAGGAGGCCTTGACCCTATCTTATCAAGCACCAACCTTGGATTTAGGAGCACCAACTCCAAGGACACCAATCCTTCAAATTATGAGGTATCAACCACAAGGGATCTGACCCTATGTTTCAAGATGAATCAGGTCAAAACGATTGTCCTCCCACTTTGCCTTCAGCTTCTTTCTTCACTCGGCCTTCGAATTCTATTACACCTTCTATTTTTGCTAGACCTTCGGCTTCTACTACGCCTTCTGCATCTACCAGACCATTGGCTTCCTTTGTTTCTTCTACTTCACAAGTTGTGAACTTTCCTTATATTTTGTGGTAGATGCTTGATATGCCTCGCTTTAATGAATCATTTCAAATTGTATGTATATATATATGTATATAATATATATATTATTATATATATAATATATATATATAATATATATATATGTATGTATGTATGTATGAGTTTTGCCAATGAATCAAAACGACTCGTTCAAAAGTTGAAGGGGCCAACTTGTCTATTAAAATTATACATCAGAGAGTCTTTTATCCATAGACTTGATTTTTCATGGAAACCATATAAGAGTTGCTCTACCCACATGGAGGTCCTACATGCCATGTCATCACCTTTAATTCCGCGATCACAACTTTCAGAGGTTTGCACATAACATAGCCGAGTCCCCTACTATCGATGGAGCATATGTGATATTTATTTAGGGCGTTTTGTATTAGGGCCATCAGGTCCACAACTTAGTGAATTAAAGCCTGATCACTTTATGACCTGATATCCATTGGATATAAGAGGTCATCAAATCTACAGCTCACGGGACTCTAGCTAACACATGGATTAACAATGGCTTATCCCCCTATAGTTGACTGTGACCTAAAAGTTTGAAAATGAGGTCAATGGCTAAGAATGAACACGGGGCTACAACCACGATTAGGAAACCCATACACTCCTACCTCCCACAGTTGTTGATCGTTGTCGATATAATGGTCTAGATCTATTCCTTTGCCATTCTCTTCTAGCATTAATATCCGTCGATGTGAAGGATCCGACGGTTCCTGTTCATCGTCACTTCATTTCTTTGACCTTCCTAATATTATATACTACTGACACAATTTCTCCGATAACTTTGTTTATGCTCCTCTGCTATTTTCTTCTTTACTCCCCGGTTCCACTATTTCTACTATGTCTATATTCAATCCTTGGATCCTCCATGAGCAGTATTATGATCAAATGGCATCAATGGGAAACCACACATGTCACAAGAATTTTCCATCACAAACATTGCTATATTGACATCAATGACAACCTAGATTAACAAAACAAGAGTTATAGTCAATGAGGTGTAACAAGAAGCATAGTGATTACAAAACCTTATTGAAAAAGAAGCGTCATTCTAAGCCACCAAAGTAAAATAAATACATGTTTTTCCATGAACATGATACCTAGCATCATAACTATTACAATTATAATAATAACTTGAGAAATTAATGTCACACCATTTGGAAAGAAGGGTCTCACAATGGATACAACTCCAACATACCCAAAATGAGCAAAATTACAATGAAGAATAGGAAGGATTTTTGCCTCATGCCTAGGATACAAGTTCCATGGTTTGCATGTTATGTGGAGAGAAGGTTTTCATGGGTTTTTCATGTGGTTTATGGGTACATACTATAGAAAATTACGTATTCATCATACCAAGGAATCCCTATTATTTTTGTTGTAATTTGTGCACACATGATAATAAGTATTATATGTGATAGATGGGAGAAATTGTAATTTTGTTTTTCAAATGATCCAAGTTATTGATGAAGATGATAAGGAAAATTTTATTGCATCATGATATGTGAAATAACTAGGAACTTGGGTCTAATGAGAATCCATTCCTAAAGATAGTGAAGAAGACCCAAACTTCATGAAAAAATGAAAGACATTAAAATTGACACTTAAGGACCTAGAATGGAATTACCAATTTGCTGTCTAAAGGAACCAATCCCCAAAACAAAGGAACTTCCTTTATGAATTACGAGTATATGATTGATAGATCAGCTCTATGGATAAAATCAACATTAGAAATTCTTACAAAAAATTGATGGAATTATGGTTTGGCCAAGGCCATAATCTGAGTAGTGTATAGTTTTCTTGAGTTAATTCCCTTAATGATTGTTAGAAATATCATAATATTATCTATATTTTCCCATGACATTATAAAAATAATTACACCCAAACATAAGGGACTACTACAAGGAAAACACCATGTAGTCAAGCTTTTAGCTATGATTTCAAGTGTTACAAGATTGGGAGAAATTATAAAAATAACCTTATTTAAATCTTCAGTTATTGATAGTGGATGTTTTATCAAAGGATTTAGTAAATTTTCATAATAAATACAAAAAGTTGTGTTCTTGGAGGCTTTATAGAGGATTTTTATTAGGCCCCTATACTACTAGTGTAACCCATTATTGTTATCAGTACAACCCACTTATTATATTGATGTACCCATGTAGTGCCCATATTGTTACTAGTGTGCCCCATAGAAGCCCACTATTGTTATTATTGTGCCCTTACATTATTATTTTTATGTCAGCTTTGATTATATTATGACCCCTTAGACTCCTATATATAAAAAGGAGGTATTTTCATTTGTATCATCCAATAATTGTTCATTTGTGTAATGTAAAGGAGGTTTCCCCCTC
>APFE031724270.1:0-54152 GCA_000404065.3 Pinus taeda
ATAAACACATCCAACAAATCACATAAAGTTCTTGCATCTTTGATTTGATTAGATGCATCAACAGATTTGATAAACATAGTCCCCTTGGGACAACTAACCAAGAAGTTTAAAAGGGTTCTCCCCTTTTGGTCAGTCCAAGCATCTGACATAACAATGCATCCTGTTTTTGCCCATGATGCCCTAAAATCCTCCAATCTTTGGGTGCAATCACACTTTTCATTTTGAAGAATCCGGCCTCTAAAATCATGATAAGAAGGGATTTTGTACCCCGGGCCAACACTGGCAATAGCATCAACAGCAGGTTGGAAAAATGGATTATTCCTTACAATGTTGAAAGGAATATCACTCCAGAGGAGGAATTTTGCCAACAACTTGTCAGCTTGTTCTTTCTCGGTTCTTTTTAGCATTGAACCGATAGATGGCTATGAACCAGGTGTGGTTCGAGGAACAAAAAATGATGATGCAGTTACCGGATTGGCTGATGCTGCAGTAGAACCAGTGCCACTTGGTCCACTTCCTTCAGCTGACCTTTTTAGTTGCCTTTTGCCTTTTTAGGCCCCACATCATGTCCAGGGATTTGTGCAAGGTGATACTTCAACCTGTACACCCCCCCGAACATCTCCTTTCCACACAACTTGCAACTCAAGTTTTGTCTATCATTCGGAGCATGAAGTACAGCATATTCCCAGAAAGGATCCAATTTCCTTGGCATGTTTGTTTTTGAACTTTGAAGTTGCAAACCTATGGGAAAATAAGGATTAGGATTACAATTTAGCATTTACAAAATTACAAGTTACAAATTTACAAATTACAATTTAGTATTTTTAAGTTTAAAATATTTACATTGAGATTGTAAAATGAAAATCCAAGTTACCGTAACCCAACTAAAAAACCATTCCAAAGTTAAAGTTTCAACAAATTCCCAACCATTCCAGAATCCAAACAAGCTACCCAACAAATGGCAAATGGCAAAAAAACAATGAAAAACATAACAATGTTTAAAAAGAGAAAAAAATAATAATAAATAATAAAAAATAATAAAAAAATAGAAAAAAAAAAAAAAAAAAAAAAATAATAAAAAATTGGTTCATAGTCATACCAAGTTACCATCCCAATTAATGAAGAAATACAAAAAATTCTTTAAAAACAATGAAAAAAAAAGAAAAAATGGTGCCCATACGAAGTTTCCCAATCAAAAACATAGAAAACAATGTTTAAACAATGAAAACGACAAAAACAATAAAATCAAAAAAAAAAAAAAAAAAAAAAAAAAAATCCACATAACGTTTCTATGGAGAAATCGGTGGTCTCCTCTTGAATTTCTCCTCTAAGCACTTAGATTTGGCTAAATAGTTTACAAACCCTCTTTAGCTACTCTCTAAGAGCTCCTCCTCCTTCCGCGCGCGCCACTGTCCAAATGAGGAACTGAAAAACCCAAAAAAGCCTTATAAAATCGTGCTGCCCTGACCATCAGCGATTTTTGCCATAAAAATAGCGATTTTTTCGTAAAAATCACGATTTTTTCGGAAAAAATCGGCAAAAAAAGTGGCGATTTTTTGGTATAAAAATCGCGATTTGATCGCCCTAATGAAAAAATCGCGATTTGATCGCGATTTTCACAACACTGATCCTAGTATGACCGTTTAATTATGTATCAACCTAGGTAAGCCTATGATTTTGGCAACGAATTTTATCTTAGGAGGTTTTTTGTCTCACCGATCTAGGTGTGCTTCTAAACACGGATAATAGCATAGTTTTTCCCTCTAATCGAACCCTAAAGCTAGGGTGGAATTTATTGTCAGTGTCTTAAGTGAGTCTTAGAGTTCTTAGTCCAGTCTATTGTAAAACTGATTTGGGGATAATTTAAGTTGTTTCACTAAATTATTTTATTCGAGATCATTTGGTCTACTAGATCATGTTGTGTTGCAAAATTGGGTAAAAGATTATGAGGGTCTATAACGAACGGGTATTCCCCCCTTGAGGGTTGAATGTGTAATTATCTGATGTAAAAATATTTGTGCATGGTCCCTCGCAATCAGACACCTTGGCTAAAGTACTTGGGAGTGGAAAAATAATTAATCCCCTCTTATGTCAATTAATTAAATTTTTTGGCAAAAATAAAATTGACTCCTAAGCCAGAAAATTAATTAATTTAGAGTCAAAAAATAAAAATTACAGAATTTAATTTCTCAGAGTGGAAAATGACCAAAAAAATAGTGGGTCATGAAGAAGTTAATTTTCACAATCCCCCACCAAGGCAAAAATGGATTTTCAAATAAAAATTAAGTCTTTGGACCTTGGTGCTTATGTCAAAGTCAAATTTTTTAGGAAATTAATCCAAAATAACTATTTTTGGATTAATAAAAAATGGTTTTAATGATAAATTCGAAAATTCCTCAAAAATAAGTATTTTGAACAGCAGAGATTAAAATTTGATCAAGTATTTATCGACAGTCGAGATTATTTTGACAGGGATCAAGCCAACTAGCCGTTATTTTCCACTTGGAGGATTTATATATAAATTAAAAGCCATTTGCTTCTCAAGACAAGGATAATGACTCTAGTCTAAATGTAATTTTGTAACGTCGGTGTGAAGCCACTGTTCTGCTGGGAACGTTTGAAATTCATAATAAAAGACTTTCGGCTTCAGTTCATGGTGTCTTTGTCTCATTGATATGTGGTACATGTTGGGTATGTGCTTCTCTATATTGTGCTTCAATATTATATGAATTGTTATTTCAATTGTAGATGACAGGAACATTCTATTGGTAAGTTTTGGGCTTATCTTAGGTGATCTGATTCATTGTACGATCTAAAAATTATCATTTAAGAAATATATAGAGTTTGCAGATTTCTTGGCCCTTGGTCTCCAAGTTTACAGACTGTGGGCACAAGCCAACCTTGTTTAGGTTTTAGAAAATTTATGTCATTTTCTTACTTTGCTAAGACTATGATTAACATCTATCTTTCAAAATACATCAAGCTATTGTCATATCTTAAAAAAATATTCTTCAAAAAATCTTTCCAGCATTCTATATTTATATATATTTGTAAATTATTTTTGTAGAGTAGTTTTTTTATAAATATTTTTTTTCTAAACATTGTTTTGCAGCTATTTGGGGTTTGGGGTTTGTTTTAAATTTTTTGTATATATTGGGGTTTTGGATACTTGTAATTTCATTTGTGCAGGTGAGATCCAAGAAAATTTGTTGGGTTGGAGCTAGATCTAAGCCCTTTAGGGTAAGATCTAGTCGCCAAATTTTTTGCAAGGCCAACATCAAGTAATTTTGAAGTCAAAATTGAAGATCTGAAGCAAATTCGAATTTTTAGCGAGAGTTTCAAATTTCTTAGGACCTCCAAGCCCAGCGTCTGCCTCTCTTGCCTAGCCGTAGGCCACTTTTGGCCTTCTTTCCCTTGTCGTGGGCCCCATCTACCTAGTCATCAAGCCCCACGAGCTTTCTTTGCTTAGCCACAGGCCCCTAGGGCCTCAGCCTGCTTTCTCAATGCCTGTCATGAGCCTCTCTCTTCCTCCTAGCCCTCAGCTCAGCCTCCTTATCCCTCTATCCTCCCTCCTTCCTCATCCACTCACCCTTCAACCTTTCTTCCTCCTCGGCCTGCCTCTATAGCCTTTATCGTTAGCCTGGGCAGTCTTCCTAAGGCTTGTCGTGAGGCTTGGCAGCCCCTAAACCCTTGGTCACGGTCCCAAACAGACTTCCTCCCTTTGTTGCAACCCTTATTGGGCTTCCCTTCACTGCTGGCCTCTATGTGGCTCCTTCTGGATTTGCGTCTGCCTCTCTTCCTTTGTACTGGTCTTTCAGCACTATCTCTGCCTCTTTGTTATGCATTCACTGCCCCTTGCTGCAACTCTGATCACTGGTTCGATTTCTCTTACCAAACCCCGCTCTAGAAAATCAAATTAACTGATCACTCTATTGTATCTCCAACTAACCCTCAAGCCTCTTCTTATACTTTTTCTGTTGAGTCTTCAATGTTCGAGATTACATCTCTAATCAACGGCTAAGATTAGATTTGGCTTGATCCATGTCATTTAGAACATGCTAACCCAGCTTTATATTGATACCCATTAATATTTTTATTTTCCTATGTTTAGACTTATGAACCCATTAAAAATATTAATTATTTTAATATCTCCTTCACCGGGTAGAATTTCCCCAAACCATTTCTGGGTTTTGGAGATCTCATGTGCTTTAGCCTCTCCACCAATTTTCATGGCTAAAACAATTCTGATGCTACCCCAAATCAACACCGGGTGGTTATTACCTAAGGGGAAGTATCGTTAATCAAGCCTCTACTTGTTTTCTCTTGGCCTATTTCTCTCAACCTACTCTAGAGACTAGCTTCAAAATAGCTAAGAGGAATGATACACCTAGAATAAGCATCTAATTAAAAGCAACCAAGATTCTTGCATCACACTTAAGTCTTAGGATTTGCATAGCATATAGGATAGTTAAGCATTCAAGCAGTGGTTGTTCTTCTGGTTACTTGGTCTCAATCGATATAAAGCAAGAAATTGACTCCATAAGGCATTGGTCTCACATCTAAATCTAATCTAATCTATAAATATTGCTAAATCAACCAAGTGGTTAGGCCATTCAATCATGTCTCCTGGACTCATTGGTTGCCAACAAGTCTTGCATTTCTATCTTCCATAGGAACTACCCCCTATAGCCTATTGCAGGGAAACAGCTAGAACAGATAAGTCAGGAATCAGAGTGACAGCGCCCAACCTGAGTCGTTCTCGCACTGTGGCTATACAATCTGAGCGGCAACAAGAAGATTTGCAGTAAATTTATATATAAGAGAATTTACTATGTGATAAATGGGAAGTAGTTAGTGTTATAAATTAACATGATAACAAAGCATCTTTGAAGATGACGAGATCGATTTCCTACTTTGGACAGCAAAAAACAAGCAACAAATTCTTGTGAGTGTTGGAAGGAATTAGCAAACAACAATTTATTTATTTAGATCTAGAAATGGCAACAGCCAAACTCAAGCTTAAGACAAGTTAGATGGGGTTTCTAACTTCCTACCTTGAAACACAAGGGTTACCTCAAGGTTGCTTGGGAATGGGAGAGAAAGCGAGGAGCGACATTTTCAAAAGCTCCCGAGTCGAGAACAATTTTGGGAGCGAATTTTATATAATATATATTTGTATATATTTTGATGCATATATTTCAACAAAATAATGTAGAATGATGGATTAGTGATAAAAATAAAATTAAAAAATGGATTAAACCATATAACATCATTCATCTAGTACTTATAATCTTCATCAGCCACAAGTCCACAAATTACAAGTTCTCACTTATATAGCATGTAAGGGTGCACATAACCTAAATAGCATCGAGCGCAATCCATCTCTGAACCGAAAACACATCAACAAATAGGCTCTAAATGGCCCCTAGCATCCAAAAAAATCATGCTACAACAAATACCTACATATCATCTAAATCATGTCAATCTTGGGATATTTGTCATTAATATCACTCTCTAAGCATTAACATAAGATAGAAAAAATGTAGCATGTCAAGTCAAAATTTTGTTTCAGTGATAGGCACATTTTCAGTAGGGTCATGATAGAAGAGTTCGACAATCAATGTCACTAACATCAAGGTACATAGAGGGTTTGGTTCTCTTGATTAAATACGAGTTCCTACCCTAGTACATGACAAAATCCAATGGAAACATTGCAATACCCCAATTTCTAAAATCCTGAAAACTGTTAAGTCTACTAAATTTTGAGTAAATTCTAAAATTCAACTTTCTCCATATGAAATTTAATGAGGTCGTAACCACTCTCAAACATCTTAAGTCATTTCATGGTAATGTTAAAAATTTAAGTAAAAGGATGAAAATGAAAGATAAAGGAGAATGTCACTTTTACTTTAACAATTTAACATTACCATGAATTGCATATCAATATTGGGGCCACGGGCTTGAATATTGGGTTGCCCCACTTAGAAACTCTTGTTCCATTAAAAAAACAATTGTGTTCGAAAAATATTTGCAAAGAAAGCCAGGGAACAATTTTTTTTGCGAGAACACGCTCTCGGGTCGGTCTAGCTCGAAGTGCGCTTCGGGAGTAGATTCGAGGGTTGGGTCTACTCCCTCGCAGCCCTGGATTTACCTTGGGAAAAACCCAACAACCTTTTTCAATAGAGAAATTCTTCTTGTTCAATAAGAGACACACCTAGACCTATGGTCAAACCTAGTATTCTCCTCCAAGTCAAGTCACCCAAACTAATCCTGCACTTCCAAAGTTTCAGCCCTCCCATAATAGCCAATTGCCCATAAATTTCGGCCATGCAACAATTGCCCCAATAACCTAGAAAATTTCAGCATCTTGCAATAGTTGCCCCAAAATTTCGACCCTGCAACAATTGCCCCAGTAACCCAGAAAATTTCAGCCTCCTGCAATAGTTGCCCCAAAAAATGTGAATCACAAAGAGAGAGATTACTTGACACATTCGAGTTGACAGAGAGAGAGAGAGCAGAGAGAAAACTCAGCCTTATTTTTTGTCCTTCTTCATCCCTCTTGTCCTTCGCTCACTTCCAGACAAACTGTCTTGTGAAAGGAATGTGAATTGCTCAAATAAGGAGCTTGAGCTACTTTTATATAGTCTTCTATTTAGGGTGACTGGGTGTGTCTCTTGACCAGGGCTGACATGACTTGGAGGTAAGCTGACTTGCCACTTTTGGAGCCAAAATTTTCATTTCAAAAATTCAAATTTACATCTTTTAATAGTCGCAATGGGACTTTGACTCAAAATAAATTTTCTTTTGACT
The DNA here is from genome assembly GCA_000404065.3 of Pinus taeda. Taxonomy (NCBI): domain Eukaryota; kingdom Viridiplantae; phylum Streptophyta; class Pinopsida; order Pinales; family Pinaceae; genus Pinus; species Pinus taeda. The sequence goes on from APFE031724270.1 coordinate 6,811, forward strand.
CAAGCATTTATTAATATGCTTTACAATGAAAAATATAATTACATCAAGTGACTAAATGTACATTATGAAGACCGACCATAGTACCAAATTCAACATCACCCTCACAACTAAGCAAGAAGAAGGAATTAAGTAAAATCAAGTGCTTCATTTGCCACAAAAATGGGCATTATATGGAGAAAAGGGGAAGGGGAAGTCGCAGCAAACAACAACATTAGCACAGGTACAGATTGATGAGTTTGTAGTGAATTTCGAGGACTTCTAGTCGATCTACTCTCTATCTACCAACAAGAGTGCTTCGTACTTAAATAGTGGTGCATGACACCACATGACCACAAGATGAAAGCTCCTTAGCAGTTTGGCAGCAAAGATCCAGATTTACATGTGGAGCTTGGCAATCATGCCAAGTAAGCAGTGAGGGTTGTTGGAACCATCATGTTCCAACTCGTGTCTAGAGGGTCACTAGAGGCCCAGGAGGTGCCATATGTGCCAAAGTTGAGGAACAACATGCTCTAAATCTCAACTATGGAGAATAAAGGATTTGCTATGTTGTTTCAAAAAGGACATGTACTAAAATGTTTAGAGGGAGCTACTTCTAAAACAGTAGGGGTCAATAGCATTAGAGAGGACAATCTTTACAAAGTGCGAGAGAATCTAGCATGGGCATCAATACATAGCAACGACAACTTATGGCATAGGAGGATGGGATACCTACACTACAAGGCATTGTTGATTATGAGGTTGATTGTCACTGGTCTCCCAGAGTTTAGCATTGAGCAACTAGGCATGTGCAGAGGGTGTGCACTTGGCAAGAATGTCAACATTGTTTTTCCAAGCAACGACAGCAAGTCAAAGGGAATCTTGTCTTAACATGCTAAGTGACAGTTTCTGATTTAATGTTTCATGCAATTATTTTACCCAGTAAATGAATTTTTCTGCAGTAATTAAAATATGAAAACTAGCAACAAAAAAATTACACAAGAACAACAATTATTTTAACCCTTCAATCTCTCTTCATTAAATTTTCTCAAAGAAAGTACAAGCTCCCTCACAAGGGAAAATGACACTCTAAAAATACAAAAATACAGCTAATGGAGCCTAGACAAATCGGCCCACAGAAATTTTTGTTGGTTGTCTTTCACAAGTTCAACCCTCCTAAAATTGCTCGATCCCTCCATTAGTGTGGTCTCAAACCTCTCCGCCTCCCCAGACCTACGACACCACAACACAAACTCAACCTCAACTATCTCGACCTCTCCAAGCTCACGACACACCTCGTCTTCCACCTCAAGTGAATCTTGGCCCTCCTCTTGTGCACTCCACTTACAAAATTGTGCTCACATTAACTCCCAACTACACACTTTTTTAATTTCTTAAGTTTGTGAATCTCTCACTCAACAAATTTTCACCATGACTCATGCAAATTGTTCAGAAAATCTCTCTTTGAATTTCTCAGGTGTTATGTCATCATCCTCTCCCTTAAGCTACTTTTATAATTCTCCATAGGCCAAATCCCTAATCTCCAAAGTGGTTGAGGGCTAGGATTAAATTCTAGCTTCGTTTGATCAACAATGGAGAATAGATCTAATTCACTTAAATAATTAGTTATTTATCCTTAGAAAAACATTAGCTCAACTTATACATTCATCAAATAATTAATCAATGTACTTTTCGTAAGTTAACACTTAGGAAGGATACCTTATTAGTTACTCCTCTCGAACAATCACCTAAACAAGATGGAACGAACAAAGTATGTACTCTGCAACAACCTTCTGAACACTTCGTACACAAAGACATCCATTGAGGATAAGCAATATGTGTGTGTGTGTGTGTGTGTGAATAAGAATGTGATGATTTCATTACAATTAAGGGTCTCGTATATATAGCTAGGCAGGTACCCTTTCACAAACGGTCATGTCGATAGAGACATGCCTCTTCAATACTAATTATTAGTTAATTAATCATTATTCATTATACTATATATAATAAATAATATAATATATATTATAGATATTAATTATTCATAACATTGTCTTCCTCTTCAAAAAGTTGTCCTCAAAGCTTATTGCTGACAAGGTGTGTCATTTGTTTCTTTGTCTTTTAATTCTTTCATATCTTTCGAAGTTCTTCAAGTTGTCATCTTCATTGACACATGATGATAGGATCCTTTGAGTCATAAACAAAATTCTCATAATGAGATGATATCTAACTGTGAAATTTGGCTAACCCGAATCCCAACTGCAACAATTGATTAAATTTCTCCTACTTGTTAATTTTTTAATCAAGTTATTTACAATGTTACAGAGTAAACATCGAAACAAAATCTACTACAGCCTTCACAACATAAAATGTTGCGGAAACAAAATATTGCACACGAGAGAAATAACCACACACACAAATACATTGTTGTTTTTGGACAATCGCCCCCGGAAAAACCCAATGTGGGAAAACCAGTGCAGTAGCTAAGTGTTTTAATTATTATGCAGTAGTAATTTGAGTACAAACCTTTAGATGCCCAAATTGGCAATCTGATATAGAGATTAAACTAGAAAAAAGGTAGTGAGAAATATTTTCGCATCATCATTGGCGATTTGAATCTGATCCAAGCTCTGAATGGCTAGCCCCACGCTGCCTCTGTGCAGTCTCTGTGTCAACCTACACAAATCTGCATCAAAGCTTCTAAGAACTGTGTCACCCTTCCATCTGATCGATTTGCTGAATGGAACTCGACTCTCTGGCCCTTCAGTCTCACACCCAGCTTCCGACACTAGATCTCGACTACTCCCAACAAAATTACAAACTCCCTCAAAAGCATTATGCTGCCTCTCTAAAGCTCTCGATGCCTTCTCTGCCTTGCAGTCTCTGGAACTGGAAAAATCCCCTTCGGTCTACTATCTTTGCTCCTCACTATAAGAAGATCACTCGATCTCTCTCCAGCAACTCAGCCCTGCTACTCTGGAGAAATTCGATCTCTAGATATCACTATCTCTGTGTGTTCTCCATGTGCCCATTGTTGAAATTTGGTACCGGAGGGCAGGTGGTTCCCTAATCTTTGATCTTTGGCGTAGGGAAAAGTGTCCAAAAGAATTTAATTTTTCTCCTAAAGTAACTTTATAATTTTTATAAAGTTAAATCTAATTTAAAAGTGACTTTAAGTGATAAAGTTACTAAAGTCTAATTTTAAAGAGACTTTAATAAAGTTAATGTAAAATTAGAAAGGAAAAGTGACTTTGGAAATAAATGACTAAGTGGGTCTTTATTAAAGTGGGGTGAGTTAAAAAATAAAAAGTGAGATTTAAATGAGCATTTAATCTCAACCCTATATCTCAATCTATTTCAGCCATTGGATTTAGAGGTTACCCAAAAGTCACTTAGGATTAGATTAAAGGAGGAAAAGGAAGCAAGAGGTCATTCATTCTTTCATGAGCAGATTGAAAGAATGAGAGCAAAAGAACAAAAGAGATTTCTAGACAAGGAGGAGAAGGAGACAGCAGCTTGGCACACATTCCAAGGCAGCAGTTGAGCAGATTTGTACAGCGGATTCAGCACACAGTGAAACGCTGATTTTGGCACGATTTTCTAGAAATCTGTACAGTTAGTTTGCATAGAAATCAAGAAGCAGTTTGCTGTTTTTTTTGCACGCAAATCGAGGTCTATACAGCGCATTTATTGCAATCCGTACAATGCATTTAATGCTAAAAGTGGGCACAAAAATCGAGAAGGTCGTACAACATTTATCGCTGTCCTGTTTGCTGTAATTTCCAATTTGTTGTGAGGCATGGGAAAAGAGATAAGTTGTAAATTTGCTTGTTGATTTTCGCTGAATATTTCTCACTGTAAAAAGGCATTTTCAGAAATAAAGAAGAGCTCTCGAACTGATTTTCCCCAAGAGTTGTAGGGGGTTTTTCTAGGGTCACATTGACCAAAAATCACTGTGTTCAAATGTATTAAATCACTGTTTGTACCTGCTGATTTTTTATTTCTGCATTTTTCAGCATTCTGTAAAATTTCCAAAATTTGTGTTTTCAGCAAAAATTTATTTTTCCAGTTGTTGAATGTATGGATATGGGAAAGGGCATTTAATTATATGGAAGAAATAAGGTGAAACTGAAAACCGGGGTGGGAAATGAGAAATTTCTACATGATGGTGGAAATGGATTCAACACCATCAAAAAACCCAAGGCACGCAAATTCTTGAAGCTTGACAACTGTAACCCAGATTTCCAAAAGATTACGCTGAATTTTATCAAAATCGTGCTAGAATTTCCATTGTTTTCCAGGCAGAAATGACACCTCGTTAAACGACGAAGTTTTAATTAGATAGTCTCAAACCTAAATAGAGATTTTCACCCAACAAGGAGGGCAATAAACTTGAGGACCTTCCCAATTTGTTTGCACACCAAAAAGGGGAGTCAATTAACTTAATGTACTTGAAGGGTTGGTTAGGTTGCATTTGCCACTTTCCATTTTCATATTCATGTAAATAGACTTAATTAGATCACCAAAATAAAACGGGTAATAAAGTCAATTTTGTTCTTCTTGTTTTGTCATGTCTCTAGTTAGTGTATTTGTTAAAATCAATCATATAAACCTTACCTTAGAAGTGGTAATTTATTAATAACAATTAACTCCTTAATTAACTTGGTGGCCTAACCTTATCGTTCCTCTCTAATATTCTCTGTTCTTCTGATCTTTTTATTTTCAATTAAAAAACAGGGGCAACTCTAAAACCCTTCCAATCGTCTTAAGTGTGGACCTTCCACCTTGTGATGTTGATAATGGATTGTCCAAATCTTTGATTTTAGATTCATTATTTTATTTCGATAGACCTAGTGAATCACTACAAGTCCTAGAAATGAAAAATAGACAATCATGGAGCTTGGTCAGAAGTCTCCCTCTACAAAGCATAGCCCAAAATTGAAAAACATGAAGAGAAGAGTGTCATGGAATAGAGAAGACAGGAAAGAAAAAAACCAAATAAGTTGAGTTCAAAACTCGGTTTACCTATTTAATGTGACTTGTGGATGATTGCATTAGGTTCAAGATTTTAGTAGCCGTCCAATTGACTTGATCCCATGTCTCCTTGATAATAAGTGAAAAGTCCACTAATTTAAAAAAATGATAAATTGTCCCAATCCTTAAAGATAGATTCATTATTTTATTTCGATAGAACTCACTATAAATCCCAAAAACCAAAAAAGGCAAAGGTGGAGATTACTCAACAGTCTCCTATTAATCACAACCCAACATTAAATAAATTAAAAAACGCGAAGGGAAAAGCGTTGTTCTATAAAGCACAACCCAAATTTAAAAAACATGTAGAGAAAAGAATTTGCATCTGGAACATGGATAGGGTCTGTGACTGGTGTCTTGGAACAGAGAATACAAGAAAGAATAAAAACAAGATAGACAACACTGCACGAAGAAGGATAGTAGAATTCAGTTTCAATATTTCGTTATGTATTGACAAATTGATTTAATAATTTGTGAAATATAATGATTGTTTAATAAAACTGAGTTCGATATTCCAAATGTCAGCATCCCTGTTATTGTGCATCTATATCTTACTGTTCCTTTAGTTGCCCAATAAATTTTAATGTTTAAAAGGATTCCCAAAAATATGAGGATTGGAAAGCAACAAATTTCTATTGGAAGGGCAAAGTCTAAGATCTGACATATGTTCCCCCGACCCTAGTTATTTGTGAAATCTTTCCAGATGCATCTTACTACTCTGTATACCTCGCCACATGCAAATCCAGCAAATGATAACAAAGACAATCAAGCAACTATATTAACAAATTAATTTACATGTCCGCAGAGAGACGTACAATAGTTAACATTTTGCTATTCGTAATAACCTACAACTAGCTTGAGTTTGATCCTTGACGCATTCTGGAATCTGTATGGGTTTTACCTGAGAATCTCAGAAACAAGATATCAACAACCCTAGATGATATAGAGATGTATCTCTTCTGCTGCAAAAAAAATCATTTGTAAGAAAGTTCTTGCAAAACAAGAAATCATTTGTAAGAAAGTTCTTGCAGGACCAAACTCTTGATAATTGGATTTTCTCATATTAATATCACTTGATAAAGCATGTCAATAGGGGTTATTTCAGGTGGTTGGGTAGAATGGCTGTTATTTTCTCCAACTACGTTCAAATCGCTACTAATGAAAGCATTGTTATAATGACTTCATGCATTGTGAATTCTTAAGTGAGTATACTTGTGGGCTAGCCTGATACCCACAACCTCACTCTAACCCTTGAGCTGAAAGAAAAGCTGATTCTCACTCTAACCCGAGCGGAAAGAAAAGCTGATTCTTTCTTGGAAAAAACAAAAAATCACTTAATAAAGCCGCAGATTTCAAAAAGTTACTTAATTCTTCCTCTCATCAATTAATTGTAATGGGACAACCACAATAAACTAAGCCTATAAATATCTACTTACAAATTCTTCAACCAGTAGACAAACCATCCATGTCCCAACACAAGACGAGAGCCTTTTGAAGTTTATATCATTTTTCTATAAATACAGGAAAGGATCCTTGCACACCACAGTTAATTCTAGTCCTCATATGTTATGTGACAAATTACAGAAAATAAAGGCATAAAAAGGAAATCTTGATCATTTTAGAAAATTATAATTATAACCACGATATCAAGCTGTCAGATAAAGTTTTTAAGAAAAAGTGAAAGCTGTATTTCCTTCTGCACCCTTCAAGCCTTTACATCTGCCTGTTCACATTTTCATGCAGATGTGCATGATTGCAGCAATTTCTAACCACAAACATTCATGCACTAGAGGTGAAATTGAGGAATTATTTTATATCAATGTTTCAGTGAAAGTAACCACCAAACCAAAAGCCTCTATAAGCTTGAATGCCCCGAAACTAGCACAGTGCAAAACAGATCAGGTTCAAACATGGTTGATATAAAGCCTTTTTGTGTGGGGAAGGTGTTTGACCTCCTAGAGTTGGTGAAATTGAGGAATTATTTCACTTCAATGTTTCAATGAAAGTAACCACCAAACCAAAAGCCTCTATGCCTGAATGCCCCGAAACTAGCATAGTGCAAAACAGATCAGATTCAAACCTGGTTGATATAAAGCCTTTTTGTGTGGGGAAGGTATTTGACTTCGTAGAGTTGGTTTCCCTCCTTCATCAAAGTAGCTTAACATATGTCCAGCAGACCAAACTGGTCTAAGCAGACGTTGTTAATAAGATACTTTATCTTCTAATTACAAAAAAACAAAACAGACCAAGTAAACTGAACTGTATCTCTTAATTGCAATAACTGGACAGACCCAGATCAAGGAATTATAAACTGAGCTGTACCTTTTAATTGCAATAACAGGACAGACCCAGATTGCGGAATAATTTCACTTCAACCTTTCAATAAAGCTACCATCAAACCAAGAACCCGCATTGAACTTGCATGTAGTGAGCCTGAAGGACCCAAAACCTAGTGTGAAATAAGGTCCAGAACCCCATTGAACTTGCTTTTAGTAAGACTGAAGGACCCGAAATTTAGTCTGAAACAAGGTCCAGAACCCCCATTGAACTTGCACTTATAGCAAGCCTGTAGGGCCCGAAACTTAGACTGAAACAAGGTCCAAACCCTGGTGGCTGTAGAGTTCTTGTAGGTGTTTGACCTCTCACAGCTGGTTTCCCTCCTCATCAAGGGGACTTGACACAGGTTTAACCGATCAAATTGGTCTAAGCGGAAGTTTACAGGATTCTTTATCTTCATCTTTTCATTGCTATAACAGGACAGACCCCGTCAACTGAACAGTATATATCATGGCAACAATGATAGTTATCCATATCCAATGAAAAATCAACAGCTTTACTACATTGCCTGACTAACTTGGTTTTAGTGTCAAACATCGATGCCTAATTGGTCATCCAGAAATTCCAAGTCCTTAGTTTGCATTTCCATCAAAAGATGGCGCGCTTCTTGCCCTAGGCCTGATTTGCTACAAACACCAATCAAATGACCATAATTATTCAAATCCAAAATACTATCCTTTCCACTTTGCTGAATCAGGAATGAATGTGCCTCATTAAAACCTCTGGTTTGGAAGAGTCCATCGAGAATAATCATATGAGTACGATACAGAGGGCTAATTCCTTCTTCTTTCAATCTATCGAAGAGCTGGAGCGCTCCTTGTACGCTCCCCATCATGGAAGCAGTTTGAATCAATATATCATATGTAATTGCATTCGGTTTGCAGCCCATCTTAGCCATACTCTCAAGAAGTTCAGCTGCCTCTGCAAATCGTTTCCCCTTACAAAATCCATTTAAAACAAAATTAAAGCACAGAGAACCAGGAGGGCAGCCGTTCATCTTCATCATCTCAAAAACCCACCGTAGCTTATCCATCTGGTATTTCTGACAGCAGAATAATATGAGTGGACGAAATGTGAATGCATTCGGAGCACAATCAGCACTCGCCATCTTTTCTAATACGACTTCGGCTGCGCCGAGATGGTTCTCTTTAAACAGAGCAGCAACAAGCTTTCCATAAGCGTCTCCTCCTGGCAGAGATCTCCAGCTTCTTGATCATTTCCATGACTTCATTCAGTAAATTGGGATCATCATTACTTACAGTAGCAAATGAAAATGTTTTGTCGGAATTACTGCAACATTCGGCGAATCTCTCTGACAAAACCCTCTGCAGTGTTTCAAATTCCCTAGAGCGGCCGAGAACATCGACAAGCTTGTCATAAGTTGAAACACTATGTCGAAAACCCGGTTGTGCTTTGGCCCATTGAAAAAACCTCAGAGCCGACCTTGGGGAACTTGTTGTATCCAATACAGTCTTTACTAGTCGTGGAGTTATCTGAACACCCAATTGAGTAAGAGTTTCCTCCATGTCCGCATCGCCCTTTTCAAGGACTTGCCATATTTCCTTTATAGCATCCACCAGCTTCCATTTCTTTTTTTCCGGGGTTTTGCCAAATTTGTTCAACTGATTCAGAGTGACTTCCTCCTCTTCGCTGCTTAGGGCTTGTGATTCAGGGTTTTCATCCTCCCTCCAGACTGCTTGACTTTCCTCGGGGATTTGGACGGTGGCGGATGCATCCGTTGAGTAAAACTTATTGCTGAGAATGATTTCTTGAGAACGCGGAAAGCTCTTACCATTTGGGAAGGTTTTGAGAGACGTGGAATCCATATTTTGGTGCCATTCCGGTGGTGCAGATCTCCATCGTGGAGGGCGCAGCTGGACTGTTGAAAATTCTCGCCTGACAAAGGCCAGTCCTGCACGACGCACAGAAGCCATGACCTAGTCTGGAGTAGATTTCCCCTTCCGGTGTAGAAGAGCAGTGGAAGAAATCAAAACTAGATGATCGCTAAGGTTTTGCTATACCTAGGTTTAAGGGAATTAGGGGTTTAACAGTATGGCTTGAGCCATGGTTTTCTCCATTTTTAGATGACCGAGAGTTAAGGTTTTGCTATGCCAAGGTTTAAGGGAACTAGGGTTTTAACGATATGGCTTGAGCCATGGTTTCCTCCATTTCAATACTCTTGCCTCTGTTTAAACGACTGGGAAAATTAGCAATATTTTGGCTTCCAAGTTTTCTAAATGTCAGTGCATATATTTCACACGCATAGATTATTTTTTATTACTCTAATTAGCCGGAGGGTGAAGCAATTGTGTTGAGCTCATATTATTTTAAACAAATAAAATAATATAATAGTGAAAAAAGGAAATGGCAGGAAGTAAAATAAGAAGAAAATTATGATATATTAGTTGATACAAGATATTATAAAATTATGGGTTTATTGTAGGCGTTGATTGTTATGTTGGTTTGTTTTTGGGAATTTTTTCGCGTTCAATCACTTTTTTTCAATATTTTTTAGTGGTTTTTATTTTGTCTTTTTGAAATACAATTTCTAAGTTCTTAAGTATGTTGTGCAATAAAGAAGGAAATATTGCTATATTTCAACTTTATTGTTTCAATAGATTATGTACAATTTTTTTTCTATATTTTTTTGGGTTGCTTCTATTTTCTTGTTTCACATTTCAACATGTGGGAGTTTATTGTTAGTTGATTCATCTCATGTTTGCTTATGTCATGATGTGTTTAGTTTCAAAAGGTCTTGAACTTTTATTTTGGCCATCAACTTTATTGTTTCAATAGATTATGTACAATTTTTTTTCTATATTTTTTTGGGTTGCTTCTATTTTCTTGTTTCACATTTCAACATGTGGGAGTTTATTGTTAGTTGATTCATCTCATGTTTGCTTATGTCATGATGTGTTTAGTTTCAAAAGGTCTTGAACTTTTATTTTGGCCACCTAATTATTGGTGCTTTCTATGAAGCACTAATGTTTCATATCGGTGTGTTTTTACCATTTCCCCTTGGTAGCATTTCCACATATCATTTTTTAGTGTTTTTTATTAATGAGACAATGTCCTCTTTCTATGCCCTAATTCTTAAGCAAAAATCTACATTGGAAGTCCTATGATTTCTTCCATCTTCTCAACTCTCATTCGGTGATTTTGCCCACAATTATGTCATTGTTCTTAGTTTTCTTTTTATGATAATATAAATTACTTTTCTAAAAGTTTCCAACTATATTGAGAGGAATCATGATTATGTAAGTCTCATATTGAATTTTATTTTTAACTCTTAGGTTGTTTCTTATTGGGTGTTTTTGTACCTATTACAATTGCTTCCACCGGCTTTTCAATACACCTGGACCCAAAACTTCACAACCATTAATGAGCATTCTTGTCATGAGAGTTCGAAAGAGGGAATGCCACATCTATTAATCACATATCTTTGCGAACCTGCATCTATTTTTGAATAGAAGGAAAGTTTTTAAGACCCCTGGAGTCTTTTCCTTAAAATCCAACTTTATTTTTCATTGAAATCTAACCCCATATATTTGTAGTCTTGGTTCACTTCCAACAGTTCTCCACCAAATTTAATTTGGCACTATATTTTTCTTTTATTTTTTAGCGAAAAAAATAAAAAATAAAAATAAAAATAAATAAATAATTATTACTATGTTGTGTTTCCCTATGTACATGCACTTCCCAACCTCTATGTAAAAGGTCTAAGGTCCTATGATGGGCTTGTAATGATCCACGTGGATATTGGTGGCCATTCACGTACTCCATTGGCACAAAGCACAATTCTCCATCTTGGCATTTTTTCTATAGTTTTTCGAGTCCTGAACTTTTGTGGTCATTTTGAGACCATAAATGATGGTTTTCTGATGTGACGGGGACCCAAGTAGGCAAGCCCTAATTGGTTGAAATGTGTAATTCTTGGCTAGACCTTTTCAATGAGCTACTAAGCATGTCAAATAGATATTCTATGCAAAAGTTATGGCCCTAGGAAGTTGATGTACCAACTAACCCTAGTGGGGACCACAAGCCTTTTGGGGTTTCATCTCCTAGGGTTAGGTTTTTGGACATTTAGGGTTTCTTCATTGCTTTTGATGTTAAAAAGGGCCTCTCGGCCTCATTGTAACTCATGTTGGACAAGGCAAATAGCCATCACATCTCTTCTCAAAGATAAGTTGCCACCATTCGAGCTAGTTTGTTTTGTTTTTACATTTTTACAATTTTAGAACTTTTCATTTTTTAATAGAAGTCAAGTTTCATTGTATCTATGTGTTTTGGCTATAAATATGTATTTCATTTCATTCCCTTCAGAAATCTAGGTCATGTAGACTACATATTATTTTAATTAGGAATATCACAACATTTGTGCAAAGTGTGATCCTAATTATAGTCCTTATTATATCCAATCCCCTCGCCTCTACCACCACATATTTTGTGCTACAATAAATAAAGTAAACAAAGAAACATGAATTTACTTATAATATGATGTTCCATTCAAAGTTGCCATCGTGAACACTTAGGCTACTCTTTTGAAGACACTAGCTCAACAACCTCGGTGGACTCATTAGGTAATTCCTTATTGGGTATTTGAATGTCCCTTAATTATTTTTTTGCAAAATTATCTTTCAATTAGGGAAGTATGTAAGAAAATATACCCATTAGTTTTTAAGCAAATGGACCTGGCTTTGAATGCACAATAGTTTTGTGGACTCACTGAAATTTTCTTCTTTTTGAAGTTTGTAAAATATTAATAGTCATTATTTTGAAAAAAAAATATGCCACCATTAACATAAGAATTCCTTACACAAAAAAAATCTGAATGGAAATTAATTTGGTTGTTGGCTAGTTATTGTGATTTAACCAATGTGAAGCTCAATTAGAGCTTAGAAGAGAGTTAGACTTAACAATCCAACATAGTTTATCTATCCATTGCACTTAGATTCCTTGCTTGTTATGTGCTCTAGACAACATTCTAGACTTAGATTAACTTGAACACAGTCATAAATAATCCATGTTGAACTAAAATAATAAAATAATAGACAAAATAGAAAATGAAAAGACCAAACCATAAGCATAGACACATGATATATATTGGGAACCCAAGTACAGGAGAAACCTGCACATAACAATAATGTCCATTGCAATGAAAGGGTTACAACAATTAGTTTATGTGACACTTAGTCACTCAACTACCCTATTTGCAACATGTCTCAACAATTGTCCATATTGAGCCACATGCTCTAATGGCATGATCAACAATCTAACTATGTAGACAAACAAGGCCTCACTACTCTCGATACTAATCATTCACTCTACTCACCAAGAATGATGCAACAACTCAATGATTGGGTTATGGAACCCTTTCTTAATCAGTCATTACCATATAAATAAGACCATTTCAAGTACACTTTAGCGTTAACTAATTCATTCCAAATAAGGATAATATAATGACCATCATGTCCATTACCATTTACAACAATGAGTTCCTTATTTCCCATTAGACTATACCCATTAAAGATTACCACCATGCAGATTGTAATAGCCCCAAGTTAAAAGTTCATGTATAATAAAGACAAAATAAGACCAAGGTCATGGGACATGTATTCCAAGCTTAATGTTGGGAAAAACATACTAGTGGGTGTTTATTTGGTTTATTAAGGCTAAGGAAAATGGTAAAGGCATTACCAAGGCTTTGAAAAGGCAAAGAGGCATTAATTAGCATTTTATTTATCAAAATAATGGAAAATAGGAGAAAATGAAGGTGAAAGGTCATATGATTGCATGTGAAGGAAATTGAAGAAAAATGGAGGAAAATTAAGAAAATAAAGGCCTCAATGATAAAAAGGCTTATGAGGATCAATTCACAGGCTTTTGTCAGTTTTAGCTTGGAGATCTCTATTCTCTCTCTCACATACTCTTGCACACTTAGAGAATTCTTGGAACACTCTAGCATTGGAGAAAGGAAGGCAAAGGAAGGACAAGAAAGCAAAGAAAAGCAAGGATCAAGCAAGGAAGAGTTGAATCAAGCGACTACAACAGGATTACTTGCAAGTATCGAGTTGAATGTATGATTTCCTTGCTAGTTTTGGCATGCATGTGTTTATTTGGTTCTCTTGTGGTCATTAGCATGGGTTTTGCTAGGTGTGATAGTGTTTTCAACCTTGACTTGTCATTCTCAGATAGACGTGGTGTGATGGGATTCTTTCATTTGGTTGAGCTTTGGATTATCGGATGGTTTTGAAACTGAGTGAGGTGTTCTCATGAAAATATCTAAGGGCCTAGTAATCCCTTGAATGGTTTTGGTGGGATTGCAGTAAAGCCTGGGGGTGGAGATGGGAAAATTCCTCAAGTTATTGGTGAATAAATCCAGAGGCATCCAAGCCTATTTAGGCCTAGTGATTCCTTGATCGGTTTTGGAGGGATTGTGGTAAACCCTGGTAGTGTATGTTTTTGTTTGGGCCTATCAATCCCTTGACTGGTAATGGTCGGATTGCAATAAAGCCTGGTTGTGTAGGTGCCTATTTCGGGCCTAGGATTCCCTTTACCAATTTTGGTGGGATTGCGGTAAATCCTAAGGAATCCTTGGTTGTTTTGTTGTGAGTCCCACATTCATGCTTGGAATATAGCACAGACGTGATTAACTGAAAAAAGATTTGGTTCAGCCCAATCTACGGTCAGGTGGTACATGGAATTCCCTAACTTGGTTGGATTTTACATATGTTAATAAGAGTTCTTTCCTCTTTCATTTTATGAGTAAATGTACTTGTTATGATGTGCCTTTGATGGTTGTTCTATCATTATTATTATTCTAGTTATATGTTGGTTACAAGCATGGTTTCATGACATATTTTAGTTATGGTTCTTAACATGTTGAATAGGTAAATGAATGGTTATTGAACGCATGACCTAATAGATGGTATTGTAGCTATGGTGAGAGGGCATTCGACCTTCTTGATGATTTTCAGATAATTATGAGACCCCTATGTTCATATATGCCTTTATGACCTATATATTACATGGTCACCATATGTTTGACAAAATGATTGTCATGGTTAGACCTAGTTAGGTCCAGTTCTTGACTAAGTTTTGCATTAATGGCTTTTCCCTTGTGTAATTCATCATTCTAGAAATTTCTATCAAGTTTTGGGCAGAGTTATGGATACCAGCCCTGAAAAAGTGGTTTATATTCTGGGGTTGCATGCTCAAACTAGGAAATCTAGATTGCAGTCACTAGGAGGCAAGGTTATCCATGTGACTAGAGAGTCACAGCCACTGCCTTTATTTATTATGCAAGTGACTGGAAGTCCAAATCACTAAATAAATAAGTTAGCTCAAGGTTTGGGCACCTGGAGTGGTTGTTTAGCTCATGTGGGTCTTGTAGCTCCTGAGGAAGGTCAGTAAGGTTTCATCTTGTCAACTCCATTTCCTTAATGTGATCTAGGAGGTCGAGTCATGTCATAGTAGCCCTCAGCTCATGTTTACCCTGGCAGGTCGATGACAGTGGATAAATGTGGGAGGGGTGGTTATAGGTTGGTATTAGAGCTCCTAGGTTCAAGCACTTGCACTAGATGAGCAGATTGTGTTTTTCATGCCTACATGTTAGTTGTCTATGTGTTTGTTGTGCATGCATCGTGGTGATCGATCTATGCAGTTTATGTCAACATGATGTTGTTAGTATGTTATGTTATTGGTATGTTGGCTGAGATAAAGCAATGAGATGCAAATCATTAGAGTGAGGTTGCAGCACTGGACCTCGGGGTAAGAGTAGATCGTCATACAGGTTTGTATGTCGAGCATGTAAATATGTTGGTTAATGGTTGTTATATGCATTATGGTTATATACATGCATGTCATTCTATTGTTTTTTTGGTTATATGCATGATAAATGCTAGTTGTTTAGTGCGGTCATATGCACGTGCACCAGATAGTCATGCATGGTAGTAACTTGTTGTTATATGAATTGCAGTCATATGCATGATGAGTATGTTCATTGCAGTTAAGATCTTGATTATGCATCGTGTTAAAGTGGAATGGTTAATGTAGATGGTTATGGTTATGATATTCAGGTATGAGTCGATATACTTGTGATATTGTGTCGTACTAATATGGACTGACTTGTGTAGATGTAATAGCCTCCCCTGAGATACATTGAGATATGAGTTTTATTATGTCATATATTTGATTTATCTAACATGGTGTGTTTACAAGTTGTTTGAGTGTTTGATTAATTGCATGAGATGAGTATCTGTTGCCAGCCCTCAATTTTGACATTTTTCACCATGCACATTCCACCTCTTTACCATCCCTCACCATCATATCTTGATCCTATTTACCATGTTTTTGTCTCTTTTTGCACAATAAGGTAAAATAATTATGTCTTTTTATTTTTAGAATTTTTAGTAAAAATTGAGCATTAAAAATTATTTTTGGCAAAAACAGAATTTCTCGTAATGGCTCCATTAAAGTCGTATGTGCAGGGCACTTGGGCATCAACTGAAATTAGATTCGAAAATTATAGGAACTAAGGATTGAAAAATTCCTATTGGCTCGCTCTAGATCAGTCAGATTAGGCCTAATCAAAGCTAGTCAAACTTGACCAATCACTGAGGAAATCCCTTGATTTAGGGGCAGTTTTGGGGATTTTGTGGAATCTTTCCTTATTTTGTGTAACAAATGGATGAGTTCAACCCTATGTGGTGGAATAGGATTGTTGTTAGTTTTTACAGCCATTTTAGCTTATCTTGTTACTTTTTTAGCTTATTTAAACACAATTACTCAAGCAACTATGGATATTGTTATTATTGTGACTTCTCTATTTCTGAATATAATCTGAAGAACTTGCCTTCAATTTCTTATTGTGATTGTTGTGGGATGTGATTGTTGATCTATTGTATCTAATAGTCTTGAAGTGTACCAAGCAAAGGTGGAGGGCACCCATTCTAAGTTAAGTACACTGCATTGTAATTGTTGTGAATAGTTGTTAATATCTTAGATTGCTGAATATGTCCTTTACAATTTCTTGTGAATATTTTCTGAGTCATTTCATTACATGTCATATCCATTTATATTTTTGAAGTGATTTCCTTTCAGTAATTGGTTTAAGTAAGGAAGGACAACCCAAGCATCTAAGTTAGATCCTCTTGCTTGTGAGCTAAGAATTGAATTGGAAATTATGTTTATGCATTTAATCCTTACTGCTTTCTTAATTTAATTGTGTTAGGTTTTATGGTGGAATTGGTTTTGTTGGAATAGGAATGATGAGGAAGGACAACCAAGACCTCTAAGTTAGAGCCTCTTCCTTGTTGTCTATGTTCCACATAGAATCAATGCACATTTAGATCAGAATTTTAATGATTTTACAATTAGTAATTTATATTTGTAATGTGCATTTCCATTATTTTCATCTAAACAACTACTTCCTACATTAGTTAAAGTTAAGATCCATATACTTTGGGTGTACGTCTAAGTTTACCAACCCAAATTGATATTAAAACAAATGCTCTAATTCACCTCCATAAATTAGACTGACATTTTTGGCGTCGTTGCCGAGGAAGCACACTTAGATAGAGTCAGTTAGGAAGATTGTTTAGAAAACATATAGGAAAAAAAGCAACAACAAAAAAACATAAAAACAAAAACACTTTTCATTATGGTAATTCATGCTTAGACATAAAAATTAGAAATGTAGATCCCCAAAACAAAACCGCCAACCACTAACAAAAACTCATTAACTACAAAATCTATTTGGAAAACAAAGATCTGCAAAACATGATGTTAAAGAAGTCATTTAGAAAAGGAGGGTATGCCACCACAAGGATCTTCTCAAATCCTTGTCCAGAATTTAGAATGGTCACTAGGGATGAATCTTCATTTCAAAAGATAGAAGAGGAACAAAGCATCTATGAAGAGGATCCATAAGAAGAAAATCTAGAAGCTTATTCTAATTATCTTTGTAAGGATATCAACGAGTCATAAATCACATGTAATGAAATTCAAACAATAGAGCTAGAAATTGAAGGAAATCTAGAATATGCATCACAAGGTCCCTTGTGCATTCATGATTTTGAACAAGTTCCACAAGAAGAACTTTGTGATATGATAGTTGAGGAGAATCAAATACTTAAATATCACACCCAAACTTGGTTTCAATTAATCATTACGCCAGAACACCACTCCATTTATCAACATTCCTTAGCATCAAATCTTTATGATCAACTAACTTTTCATGTCCAAGCATTTATTAAGGTATATTCAAACTTGGATATGAGTCTACTTATGATCTTGTTACGCAAATGGATGCATTGAAAATTCTCTTATACTTAAGAGAATTATTTATTTTTCTACAATAAAGTAGGATAAAATAGAATAAGTAAATAAATAGGTAAAATGAATTCACAATAAGAATTTTGGTTCAAAATCTCATGAATAATTCTTCAAATCATTGTTCAATATTCATTTCGAAGGATTTCATGGCAACATATAGTAAGAACAATCCTATTTGGGGTAACCATGTAGGATCATTTTTAAAGCATGTTTTTAAACAAGGTATGTCTTGAAATTTAGTTTTTCAATCCATTTTGAAATTTTGTTTTTTAAACAAGGTATGTCTTGAAATTTAGTTTTTCAATCCATTTTGAAATTTTCAATTTGGATCACAAATCAAAAAGATATGATCAAAATAAACACTAGACCTCAAGAGAAATTTTCAGGAAAGAGCTAGTACAACATTGATTTGAGGGTTCTAATGGAAACATTTTTACACGATATGTAGAGAGAATCCCTTGGAATCTAGTTTCCAAATCAATTTGAATCACCTCAATACAACATCATATGAAAAAGTTATGCTCAAAATACTAACTACTTGTCGAAAAGTCTGCATAGTGACAATTTTAGGTCTTGACTATTCATTTCAATATTTCACGTACTAAATCATCTTCTTTCCAAAACCTATTTATATGGGAGATATATATTCAATTACAGTTCAAGATAAAATTTTACTTATTCCATTTGGAGGTCAAATGAAAACATTATGCCACATTTAGTGATTGCATGTCTTAAAATCAACGTAGTGAAACTTTGCCTCCTAGGTCTATTCATCAGGAATTTTGTGATATCAAACCTACGAATTTTAAAAACATGTTTCTACTATATAGACAAAAATTAATATACTTTAATATACAATTGGAATGACATAATATGATCTTTAACACAAAAGTTACGCTCCAAATAGTGGTTGTTGGTCTAGTCAAAACTTCACAAGAAGCTCTATCAAACATGGTACTTCTCATCATTTTTATCATATAATTATAAACCATTTTGAAAACCCGTTTATACTAGAAGTATACATATGAATTCACTTCAACTTGGCTTTGGAATCACTCTAATTAGACATAAAAATAATATCTTGTGAACAAAATACCGCTAGGAGGTCTAGGCTGGCCACCAATCCTCAATGGGTAAACAAATGCATTTTCTTCGTCTATCTTTGGATTTTATTTTCAAGCACTGCTTGTAATTATTTTAAGTATTTATTGGAAGAAGAGAGACTATACACCTCTCTTCCTCCATCATCAAATATTGTATTGCAGACAAGTGCTATGTTTTTGCAGGTCCCAAGAAGATTTGAGGGGTCAACTCCATGGATGAAAGATTTTCAAAGTCAATCTTTAAAAATTCATATATGAGAATATGAAATGAAAATATTCAAGTCAAATAAAATAAGAATTCATAGGATATTGAGTTCATCCAAAGAAACTCAAACTCTTGAAACTTGTCTTTAGTTGCTGACCAACAACACCAACAAACTTACAAGATGGATTAAGATTAAGGCAAAAGACATGAAACCAATCATGAGAAGAAGAATTCAAGTTCTATACCATTACAAGTCACATCCATTGCCAAAGAATCATTTCATAAGCTATATTGTTCATGATATCATCAATTATCCACATTATATGTTAAGCTTCGTGATGTTGAAGTCCAGACCTATTATCTATCTATCTATCCATCTACTACTAGATCATGACTTCAACCTATGTTACTTTCATAAGCTTTCCATACTTCCCTACTCCATTATACCTCACCTCCATCCAAAAAAAAAAGAGGTCAAAAATAATAAAGAGGTTTGGTTGTGAAAATCCAGATTCCTGGCACAATATAAACCTAAATTCATAATAGAAAACCAATTTATTTGGCTAATATGAATTCTATAAAAAAATGTGTGTTTTTCAAGTCATTTTCTTCAATAAATTTTTGCAAGATAACTTCTCCAAATTGGAGACTTGAGGACAAGTCTCAAAATAGAAAAATGGGGAAGAAAGAGGAAAAGAAGTGTATTTCTTTTCCCTAGTTAAATTCAAATAAGTTTAAGAACTCGACATATTTTTCAACTTAACAAGAAGCAACTCATAAAAAGATATGTTCAATTCAAAATGATCACCTCCATCAACAATCATAGAGGGACCTGAACATTACAAAGGGACCTGAACATTACAGAGGGACTTGAACATGAGAAGAATATGCATTATAGAGGAACTGATTCAATCTACTTCATAAAGGGACCTGAAGATCACTATCAGAAGGGACCTGTATACAAAGAACAACCAATCAAGGAAAGCTATGAAAAAATCATTTCATCTCAAATCTGCTAAGGGGGCTATTAGAAAGTCATTTATTTTCAAGCATCAATTAAAGAAAGTAATGGAAAGAGTGTAAGTAATTTTTTTTAATACTTTTTTTTTTTGAAAGAAATTCTTGAAAATAGAAGACTAATTGAAACCTTGGTGCATAAGAGTATAATCCTTCATAAACCTTCCACCCTTGTACAAACCCTTCATTTCCTACATAACCCCTTTATTTTCTTTCATAAACCTTTTATTTCATTTCTTACTCCTTACAAAATGAGTCTCTTCCTCCAAAAAGCTACATCAAAATATGGGTTTGTATTACAGAGATTTGTTATGCTTATAAGAGGCAAAAGTGAGTGTCTTTTCCTACAAAAAGCCACATCAAAACATGGGTTAACATCACAAGATTTGTTTAATAAAACTATAAAAGAGAGATGGCTTATGAATAAAAAATGCTCTGTTGGGTCTTCAAAATGACCTTGAAATGGTCATTTTCAAGAAGAAGAAAAAGGAAAAAAATCATTAAAAGGAACATATGGAAGATGTAAATTGATGATTATTGTGTACTTATGCAATAAAAAATACTTACAAGGATAGAAATCAAAAGAAAATTACAGGGATCATTTCAAAAAAAAAACCTGAAGATTGTCATTATAATCATAGGAGGTATATGACCTATCATAAGACCTATTCTTTGTTGACATGGACTCATTCGATTACCAACAAATGATTAAAAGAAGACCCATTGTCTACCGACATTAACATCATCATAAGGCTCATTCGTTAACAACAAGTGACAAGAACAAGCTTTATTCCACACTATCATTTTCTGTACATACAACAAAAAGTAATCAATGAATAATACGAGGAGAAAGGTTGGAATAAGGATTTAAAGAGTGATGAAAAGGAAGGGTCGTATTACTTAAATCAAAACAAAAAAATGTAGCTACAACAAATTCAAGCCTAATGCAGAGAGCAAGACATAGTACGCCCATCACTCCACAAATTCGAAGGTCGTGCATCGGGGAAGGTATCAAAGGCTCGAAGAGTGGAAAGGAAGATCCAGAGCTGGCCAGAAGAAGAGGTAAGGCACGCAAACTCTAGAATCTTCGTGATTTTATAACAATGCAAAAAGACAAAAGCAATTAGGGTATCAAGGATTGCAAATCTTGGCAAATAGGAGTGATAAGGTTAAAACATTAAAAAAGATCCCATAAAATTTTGTATCTTCTGAGAGATTGAGTCCAGTTAAGATAAAGCATGGGTTGGTTGAGTTCGAATTAGCTAGCAGTGTCAATTAAAAACCTCAATTTTCACTTCAGTCTTGCATGTGTTGTCTAGATTTCAAAACAAGAAATGTGACTGTGTTTTAAAACTAGAAATCATCTCGAGTCCACAACTACCACAGGAAATGTAGAGTTTGAGCACATAAAAAAAACTCTTAGAAGTCTGATGTTATCTAGAAGAAGCCCTATCAAAACACATTTTTTTGTGGGCAGGCAGAATATCAGAACGCATATCTTTTTTTGTGGGTATGTAGAGTATCAAATTGCAGAAGTTTAGCATTCCCTTTCTGAAGTTTTCTTTAAGAATAGAATTAGTGATTTGTTTTGGGTAAGTGCCATATTTATGTTTTTCTTGTTTATCAATACAAAATGGTTTTATCTCTCGTATTTACACCACAAAAAGCAAATACTATCATTTCAACATAGATTTCACGCAAATTTATTTCTTTTAACATAGTTTTTATTCTCTCTGAGGTTATTCACTGTTGAGGGATATTTAAATTGGTTCAAAGACTGAAACAAGAAGAAACAAAGCCTTCCAAATTTCAAAATGGAATGAAGATTTGAGCCCACGAGATTTCAAATCGAAAATTGGAATAAGAAGACAATAGAGAAACTCTATCAAATAGGCCTACTAGAGTTTCTTAGGAAATTTAATGGGTATAATGCAAAAGAGACAGAGATGTTTGTATCCAATTAGGATAATGAGAAAACCATGGTAGGAGGTATTACTATTCCAATTACACCGGAGTACCTTTCTCAAGCCACAATTCTATCAGTGACAAGAAGAAAATATCATAAAGGGCAACATTTGAAGGAGAAAGGGTGGAACTACTTCTTAGAGAAGCCAAGGAAAGGTACATTTGATAGGACAAAAGGGATTCCAAGGGAGTGGTTGAGAGGACCATGGGCTGAGTTGGTTCTTATCATTCAGAAATACTTTACCTGTGATGGGAGGTACAACATAGTGCACCTATACCATATCAAATTTCTCCAGCATATAAAAGGTGACTGCAAATTAAACCTTCCTTATTTCTTTTCTAAAAGTTTAGTGAAAATGATTGAAGGAATAAGAAGAAAAAATGGAAAAAAGGAAGCTAGTTATTTCCATCAAGGGTTGATTAGAATCCTTATTGAGCATCAACTGAGAAATAGAGAAGAAACTTGAGAGAGTTTTTAAAGCAAAAATCAGTTTGTAGAATTGCAGAGGGAAGAAGAACCAGTTAAAAATGAAGAAGCTTTTGAATAAATGCACATTTTTAGAGATATTATGCAAACTCCTTTATATCCAAGAACTAGATCGAAGAAAAGACAAGAAGGCGGAAGCATTGAAAAGGAAAGATCCTTTACATTTTTTCCAAGGAGGTCGAGAAAAAGAATGATAGAGGAATCCTCTATGGAAGATAAAATTATTGATGTAGAAAATCAAGAAGAATTACCCCTTGATACAACTCAGCAGCCAAAACAAGAACTAATTGAGAAACCAAAGAAGGAAGCATGGGAAAAACTTAGAGAATTGGAAAAAGATTCTTGGAATGAGGAGGTTGAGAGAGACGAATCATCTTCTTTCTCCACATATGTAAAGAGGATTAAAAGGGTTTCTGAAGAGGTTCATGGTGAACCATCAAAAAGTCACAAAGAAGAAGAGATTAAAGAATTAAAAATAGAACTTCAAGTAACTGAAATTATGGAGAGGCATCTTAAGAAAGAAAATGATATGTACAAAGAACAGAATAACAAGATTGTTAAGGAGAACAAACGGTTGAAAAAAGAAAATGAAGAAAATAGAAATGCAAAACATCCTCATCTCAAAACAAGCATTTAGGTGGCTAAAGGAGAAAAAGAACTAGCAGTACAAGAACGAGAAGCAAAAAGTAAAGAGTGCAATTTACAAGGAGAAGAGAAAGGATAAGAAGGAATTGACATACTTTGGTAGGCATCTCAGATAGAGGCTTCTACATCAGGGGGTAGATCAACAGTAAGAACAACAGGTAGATCACCAGGAAGAGGCAGGAAATCCAAAATATAGAGGCAAGCATGAGGACATGCTTTTAGAACAGTAAGGGGGAGATATCAGCCCTCAATTTTGACCTTTTTCACCATGCACATTCCACCTCTTTACCATCCCTCACCATCATATCTTGATCATATTTACCATGTTTTTGTCTCTTTTTACACAATAAGGTAAAATAATTATGTATTTTTATTTTTAGAATTTTTAGTAAAATTGGGAATTAAAATTTATTTTTGGCAGAAACAAAATTTCCCGTAATGGCTCCATTGAAGTCGTATGTGCAGGACACCTGGGCACGAACTGAAAGCAGATTCGAAAAGTATAGGAACCAAGGATGGACAGATTCATATTGGCTTGCTCTAGATCAGTCAGATTAGGTCCATCAAAGCTGGTCAAACTTGACCAGCCAAACAAGAAATCCCCTGATTTATGGGCAATTTTGGGGATTTTGTGGAATATTTCCTTATTTTGTGTAACAAATGGATGAGTTCGACCCTATGAGGTGGAATAGGATTGTTGTTAGTTGTTACAGTCATTTTAGCTTATCTTGTTACACTTTTAGCTTATTTAAACACAATCACTCAAGAAACTATAGATATTATTATTATTGCGACTTCTCTATTTCTGAATATAATCTGAAGAACTTTCCTTCTATTTCTTGTTTTGATTGTTGTGGAATGTGATTGTGATCTATTGTAGTTGGCAGTCTTCAAGTGTACCAAGCAAAGGTTGAGGGCCCCCATTCTAAGCTAAGTAGACCGCATTGTAATTGTTGTGCATAATTGTTAACATCTTAGATTGTTGAATATTTCCTTTACAATTTCTTGTGAATATTTTCTGAGTCAATTCATTATATGTCATAGACATTTATATTTTTGAAGTGATTTCATGTCAGTAATTGGTTTAAGTAAGGAAGGACAACCCAGGCATCTAAGTTAGATCCTCTTCCTTGTGAGCTAAGAATTGAATTGGAAATTGTGTTTAGGTATTTAATCTTTATGCTTTCTTAATTTAATTGTGTTATGCTTTATGGTGGAATTGGTTTTGTTGGACAACAAGGACCTCTAAGTTAGATTTTCTTCTTTGTTGTCTATGATCCACATTTAGATCAGAATTTTAATGACTTTACAATCAGTAATTTATATTTGTAATATGCATTTCTATTATTTTCATCTAAACAACTACTTCCTACATTAGTTAAATCTAAGATCCATATACTTTGGGCGTGCTTCTAAGTTTACCGATCCGAATTGATATTAAAACAGATGCTCTAATTCACCTCCATAAATTAGACTAACATGTGTCTATAATATTTCATGAAGGAATGATTTTGTTTTAGGACGGTTGTACTAACAAAATATGTGTTGAGATAGATGATATGTACTTGACTACAAGTGGGTGCTAGTTGTAGTGTTATGACTAATGACTTTGAGTTGATTACAAATTATGACATGGTTGTTAGTCTTAGTAAATGTTGATTTCAAATTAATTGACATGGTGTCTTGATTTTTGGGACATGTGACTAACATGTGTGAGAAATTGTAGGGAAACATGCTTGGTATTAGGATGACAAAGTAATAGTCAATTTATTTATATAACTAAGAGTTGGGTGATGTGATAGTATATAATAATCCTCAATTGCAGCAAGAAAAAAAGTAAAAGAAAGGAATTGGGTGAGAACTCCCTTGGATATGTTTGGAAACCACAATTCCAAACGAAAGAGTGCTTTGCATGAATACAGTAAGTCTTCTTAACCTTGATTTTGTCTGACATTGTGTGGATATGTGCTATATTCATGAACATTTATTTGACAAGTATAACAGTTGGATTCTAGTTATGGCTAGATTCGGCAAGGAATTGGAATCCCTTGAGAAATTATATATGTATGTGTTCAGTTAGAAGACAGTGTGTTGGGTAAAACAAGGTAAGGTAATCGGTATATTGTTATGTTTATTTATACACTGGTAGTTATTTGTTAATGGTAGTATGATGCAGGGGATTGCATGGCAAAAGAGATTGCCATGAAACCTTGAAGAAGGCTCGGGTTGAGATTTCCCTTGGAAGCATTAGGAACCCATGGGATTGAGTCATGATGTATGTTGCTAGCTTTGTGCTTTCAGTCTTTTGTGAGTTGTTTGCACCTAATTTGTAGTTTTTTTTTTTATGTTTGGTGGATGGTCATGCCACTTTTTTTTTGGTGTTGTATTGTCGTTGGTTTCCTATGGTTTTCTTCTTATTTCTTTTTTTTCCTACCTTTTATGTTTTGAGGGTCTTGGGAATTGGTTGGGAAAGAGGAAATTCAGTGGAGCTCTGAGAGAGTTGAATGAAACTCGACAGGTAATGTAAGGCTCAGATGAATCCCATTGCATGAGTAAAGGGCAACTGAAGGCAAGAATATGACATCCAGTTGGATTGGTTGGGTCCATTGAGGTAAATGGATGGTGGCAGGATAATCACGGGAAGGGTAACCAAGAAAGGTAAAGTAAATCGATTTGAAGTGTTAGATTCCTTGGCTAAGTTGGGAACTATTGTTATCAATGTTGTGCATGATATGCACGGATAAAGAGAGTTCTCTTAACATTGATCTTATAATATTTGGTAATTGTTGAAAATGCAGCAAGAAAATCCTAATTTAAATTTGTCCTTGAATTAAATTAGGAAAAAATTGTAATTCCACATCACGTGACAACTTGTATTAGTTAACTAAGTTAATTTGAATTAGTTGGCTCAGTTAATATGAGTTGAGGGTCTAACTTGAGTCATGTAGAGTGTCTCCTACATTATAGGAGCCCTGGTTGAGTTTATTTTGAGTTGTAATTAATTAATTCAGTTTAACTGAGTTAAAGTCGGTTAAACTAGTTCCAACTTATGGAGGAACTAGTAGGAGGTCAGACAATGGGGCGTTGCTTCATGTTTTCAACCAATGAATTGATGATTCACTCATAAATAACCCATGCATATCAAATTTGAGAGTTACTTAGTTGATATTGGAGTTTAGGGACAGTGTACTATCAGCTTTATAATCATCTAAATTGTACAGGTGGAGCATGCAATCAGAGGAAGACCTATGATGGATTGCGCAATTCCAATTGAGGAATTTCCCTAATTAATAGGGGCTAATTCCCAAGGAAACAAATCAAGGAAATAAGGACTTAGGCAAGCAAGAAATTGGTTAAGTATTGGCCAAGGCTTCTCTGGGAAGCAGTGAGACAAATAGAGATAGTGCAGAGGTTGCTTGGGCTTGAGCAAAGCATCGTAATCTTCTCATATTTTCTGACTAATGCAATATACAGATAGCATGGGTTTTTAGTTGTGGCTTTCCCCAAGAAATAATTGTGTAATGTGTTGATTGAATTTTTTCTCTTGTATGATTCGTGATTTCGCAATCGTTTAACTGTTTCCGCTAATGAGTAGAGTAGATTCAAGTATATTGTTTTAGTATATTAGAATTAGTAGTTTGAATCTACAAGGAATTTCTACAGTAATTATGTTGTTCTCATGATTATGTTGACGTCTATCTATGTATACATGTATGTATATATGTCATTGCCTGGCAGGGTTGTGAGGCATCATGATTATTTTATGTTAATGTTTATATGTATACGTATGTATGTATGTCGTTGTTTGACAGGATCGTCATGGATCATGCTTGTGGAGGAATGATTTCTTATGCAGGTGAATGGCATGAAGAGTTTCCTAGTTTATGAGGAATCAAGTGGGAAGAGTAGCCTGACATATCTACGAGGTCAGCATCATGTGGATATGAATTGATATTATATGTTTATATTATTTC
The DNA here is from genome assembly GCA_000404065.3 of Pinus taeda. Lineage (NCBI taxonomy): Eukaryota > Viridiplantae > Streptophyta > Pinopsida > Pinales > Pinaceae > Pinus > Pinus taeda. The sequence goes on from APFE031724270.1 coordinate 33,889, forward strand.
TATGTTTATGCTATGGAAGGTAATGCTAAGGGATACATCAATTGAATGAAATCAGTGTGATCTACAACATGTAGGGACATGTATGGATAGTGGAAAGACACTAGAAGCAAGGTTGCTTGGTAGAGACACTGTGGCCTTTGGATGTGCAATATTGGTGTTGTGAACATGTTGCATATATGGTGATGTGTACCTATGGTGCATATGCAATGATGTGTACCTATGGTGTTATGTGCATGTTGCATATGTGGTGTTGTGTACGTATAGTGCAATGTACATGTTGTTTATGTGATGTTGTGTACATATGGTGTGGTGTACACGTTGTACATACGGCGTTGTGTATTGAAAAATACAATAAGAAAATCCTAATTTATTTTGTCCTTGAATTAAATTAGGAATTAAATTCTAATTCTAATTTTCATAGCAACTTGTAATAGTTAACTAAGTTAATTTGGCTTAGTTGGCTCAATTAATTTGAGTTGGGAGTCTATATATAGTCATGTAGAGTGGTTCCTAAATTTTAGGGGCCCAAGTTGAGTTCTTTTGAGTTGTAATTATTTGATTCAGTTTAACTGAGTTAAATTTAGTTAAACTAGTTCCAATTGATAGAGGAATTAGTGGGAGATCTAGTAGTGGGGTGTAACCAACATTACTCAACCAGTAAACTAAATATTCACTCATAATTAACTCATACATGTCAGATCAAGGAAAGACCCAGTTGAGATTGGAGTTCAGGGACAATGTACTATCAGTTGTATAATCATCAGAATTGCACAAGTGGTGCATGCAATTAGAGGAAGGCCTATGATGGATTGTGCAATTCCAATTGAGGAATTTCCCTAATCAATAGGGGCTAATTCCCAAGGAAAAAACTCAAGGAAATAGGGACTTGGGAATGTGATAAATTGTTTAAGTATTGGCCAAGGCTTGTCTAGGAAGCAGTGAGATAGATAGAGATAATGCAAAGGTTGCTCGGGCTTGAGCGAAGCATTGTAATCTTCTCATATTTTCTTACTAATGCAATATACAGATAGCATGGGTTTTTAGATGTGGCTTTCCCCAGGAAATAATTGTGTAATGTGTTGACTGAATTCTTTCTCTTGTATGTTTCATGATTTCGTGATCGTTTAATTGTTTCTGCTAATGAGTATAGTAGATTCAAGTCTATTGTTTTAGTAAATTACAATTAGCAGTTTGAATCTACAAGGAATTTCTACAGTAATTATGTTGTGATCATGATTATGTTGATGTCTATATATGTATACATGTATGTATATATGTCATTGTCTAACAGGGTTGTGAGGGATCATGATTGTTTTATGTTAATGTTTATATGTTATGTATGTATGTTATTGTTTGATAGGATCATCATGGATCATGCTTGTGGAGGAATGATTGCTTATGCAGGTGAATGGCATGAAGAGGTTCCTAGTTTATGAGGAATCAAGTGGGAAGAGTAGCCTAACATATCTACGAGGTCATTATCATGTGGATATGAATTGATATTATGTGTTTATACTATTTCTATGTTTATGCTATGGAACGTAATGCTAAGGGATACATTAGTTGAATGAAAGTTGTGTGATCTGCAATATGCAGGGACAAGTATGGACAGTGGAAAGGCACTAGAAGAAAGGTTGTTTGATAGAGACATTATAGTCATTAGATGTGCAATATTGGTGTTGTGTACATGTTGTATATACGTTGATGTGTACTTATGGTGAATATGTGGTGATGTGTACCTATGGTGTTGTGTGCATGTTGCATTTGTGGTGTTGCGTGCATATGGTGTAGTGTACATGTTGTATATGCGATGTTTTGTACATATGATGCAATGCACACATTGTACATACGGTGTTGTGTATTGAAAAATGTAACAAGAAAATCCTAATTTAGTTTTGTCCTTGAATTAAATTAGGAATTAAATTCTAATTCTAATTCTCATAGCAACTTGTAATAGTTAACTAAGTTATTTTGACTTAGTTGGCTCAGTTAATTCGAGTTGGGAGTCTATCTAGAGTCATGTAAATTCGTTCCTAAATTTTAGGGGCCCATGTTGAGTTCTTTTGAGTTGTAATTATTTGATTCAGTTTAGTTGAGTTAAATTAAATTAAACTAGTTCTAACTGATAGAGGAATTAGTGGGAGATCTAGTAGTGAGGCGTAACCTACAGTAGTGGGGTGTAATCAACACTCCTCAACCAATAAACTAAAGATTCACTCATAATTAAATCATGCATGTTAGATCAGAGAAAGACCTACTTGAGATTGGAGTTCAGGGATAGTGTACTATCAATTGTATAATCATCGGAATTGTACAGGTGGTTCATGCAATCGAAGGAAGGCCTATCATGGATTGTGCAGTTATGGATGAGGAATTTCTTAATTAAATATGGGCTAATTCCCTAGGAAAATGCACAAGGAAATAGGAGCTTGGAAGGCAACAGATTTGGCTAAGTATTGGCTGAAGCTTGTTTGTGAAGCATTGAGATTAATAGAGATAGTGTACAGGTTGCTCATGCTTCAGAAAAGCATTGTAATCTTCTAATATTTTTTGATTAATGCAATATACATATAGCAAGGGTTTTTAGTTGTGTCTTTCCCCAGAAAATTAGTGTGTTACATGTGATTGAATTCTTTCTCTTTTATGCTTCGTGATTTCATTGATCATTTATTGTTTCTACTGATGAGTAGAGTAGATTCAAGTCAATTGTTTTAGAATATTAGAATTTGTAGTTTGAACCTACAAGGAATTTATACATGGTATCGGAACTGAAATCACTATAGAAGAGGAGAATATGAGTTTGTCTTTTGCAGGAGAAATCGAATTTGTAGTATCATAATTCAGAGCCAGCAAGATGTCGTTCTACGAATTGAGACTCAAATATGCCCTTGAGGGTAGTTCAAACTATATTTCTTGGAAGGATAGAATGGAGGCATTGTTGGAACATAACGAGCTTAAGGAATCCATAGACAATGATATTCCTAAGCTAGTTGATGCTCAGGATCTGGCAGAGTGGAGAAAGTGTGTGGAAAAGGTGAGAAGAATTATCCTAGAAGGACTTTGAAATCATATTGTCTTGAACCTCCATGGTAAGGAAACTCCATTTGAAATGTGGAAGGCCTTGATGAAATTGTTGAAAACAACAGTGATCACAAGAAGATGGCAAGGAAGGACAAGCTTAGAAATATCAAGATGGAGAAGGGTGATAGTATACTGAAGTACTTGACCAAGTTCACCCAATGTCGGGATGAGCTTGGAAGTGTCGATGTTATAGTTGTTGAAGATGATCTGGTGAGCCTAACACTTCTAGGACTTCCCAAGAGCTTGCACAACTACCAGGACTCAGTTAATGGGAGGGCCAAGCTACAAGAGTGGGAGTGATTATGGTCTGACTTAGTACAAGAAGAGATTCAATAGAACACCAGGGATGGATCATCATCCAAGCATCATGATGAGGAGAATTTTTCCCTAGTTGGAAAGAAAAAGAAAGGGAAGGGGAAGTCATCCCATTCCAAATTAGATTCCAGTGAGGGCAGTAAGAAGAAGGACAGGTCGAATATTAATGTTTTCATTGTCACGAGCTGGGACATTATGCCGCAAAGTGTTTGCACAAGAAGGTCTGTAAGAAGCCCTTAGGAGGAGCGGAAGGTGAAGCCCTTGCTTCACAATTCAAACTGGATTTCACTCTCATCACTTGCATGGTGACATCAGTGATGGGTAGTGTGTGGTACTTGGATAGTGGAGCCTCATTCCACATGACCGACAACAAAGAGTTCTTTAGTGACTTGAAGGAGAAGTACCTCCAGATGCACATTGATATGGGAGATGATGAGAGGTATCGCACGAAGGACAACGCTACTATTATCTTTTAGAGGGAGTATAGTTCTCCTCTCACATTAAACTATGTCATGTATGTTTTAGGTTTGAAGAAGAATTTTATTTTAGTTGCCACATTGGAGGACCGTGACTACGATGTGATATTTAGCAAGGGAAAGGCTTTACTTTGTCACATAGCCTCAGGACAGGTGAAGCGGATTGGGGTTTGGGTGAAGAAACTCTACAAATTGGATGTAGAAGATTGTTCTAATTTGAGCACTAAAATAGAGAAGGTGCAGAGTCGAGACATCAGTGAGTTATGGCATAGAAGATTGGGTCACTTGCACCACAGAACTTTAAAGAACATGCAACAAATTTCTACAGGACTTCCCAAGGGTACACTAGAGCAGAGAGACACATGCAAAGGGTGTACATTGGGGAAGTTCACTTAAGCTTCCTTTGATGATAAAGATGTTTGAGTGCAAGTGATCCTTTATAGAGTTCACTCATATGTGTGTGGACCATTCTTGACAGCATCCTCAACCAAGCACATGTATTATGTAACATTTGTTGATGATTTTTTTCACGAGTGTTGGATTTTATTCATGCAGAATAAAGATCAGACGTCCACTAAATTTTGTGAATTTAAAGCACTTGTCGAGAAAGATACTAGTAAGAAAGTTAAATCTCTCAAAAGCGATAACAATGGAGAATGTGTCGAATTAATTCAAGAACTTATGTGCATCAGAAGGAATTCGACGAGATTTAATAGTACCTCATAACCCACAACAAAATGGGGTGCCTAAAAGGAAGAACAAAAATATTGTGGGAGCCGCAGGCGATGTTACATGATTAGGTCCTACCGTTGCATTTGTGGGCTGAATAATGCAACACAATTATTTATTTGCAGAACAAAATTCCTCATCTAATTCTCTGGATGAGTACACCAAAAGAAGTTTTTTAGGTAAGAAACTAGACGTGGCACACTTCAGGATCTTCAGTTCATCAGTCTACTGTCATGTTACTAAGGATGCATGGAAAAAGCTAGAGTTAACAACTGAGTTGGGCATATTTATGGGGTACACTGATACGCGTCACAACTATCGGGTGTACCTACCATCCAACAGGATGATAGTGGTTCCTAGAGATGTGAAGTATGATGAAGAGAATGCCATGAGATGTTCCCTTGAGAGGGAGCTTCAATTACATGTAGATGAGGAGCTTTAGCTCCAAAGGAGGAACCTCATGATGATATGGAGCAACAACATGCAGAGGAGCAGAGACTGGAAGCACCCACTCATGCAGAGACTTCTAGAGATGGAAGGAAGCACACCAGAGAGGTTTATAGATTGACGCATGATGCTAGAGATAATGTGGGAGCACCCACATCACAACACAAATAGAGGAGGTCACCAGATCAGTACACTAGCTACATGGCTTTGATGAGCGAGTGTAGAGGTTGAGCCATCCTCATCAGAGGAAGTAGTGCAGCAACCAGTATGGGTTGATGCCATGGTTTAGGAGTATGAATCCATTATTAGAAACAATGTTTGGGAAGTGGTCCCAAGACTAGCAGACAAGTCAGTGTTGAGTTCCATATCGCTTTACAAGGTAAAGCAATCAACATATGGGTGTGGAGAAGCACAAGGCCATATTTGTGGACAAAGGATTCTTTGAGGTGGAGGTAATTGATTACGAGGAGACCATTTTATAGCAAGGTACTCTTAAATCAGAGCTATTCTAGCACTGTCAGTGCAGATGGGATGGAAGATACATCAAATGGATGTGAAGACAACATTCCTGAACAAAATGATTGAGGAATATGTGCATATTGAGCATTTGGAAGGATTTGAGACCTTCAATAGAGAGTCGCATGTGCGCAGGATCAAGCAAGTGTTATATGGACTAAAACAATCATCCCTTGCTTGGTACACTAGGATTGAAAAGTATTTAGTTGGGTTGGGCTTCACCAAAAGTGAAGCAGATGAGAACCTTTACCATATTATGGTTGAAGGTAAATTTTTTATTATATTAGTATATGTCGATGATTTGATTATGGCAAGTGATGAGAAGTTGATAAAATATTGCAAAGAGGATCTTGCAAGAGAATTCAAGATGAAGGACCTGTGGCTCATGCATAACTTTCTTGGTATGGAAGTATGGCAAGGAGATGAGGAATTGTTTGTCTCTCACGAAAAGTATGCCAACAATATACTGAAGAAGTTCCATATGGAGAGCAACAAACCCATGGAGACTCCTCTAGTAGGTAGCTGGAGGAAGGAAGATGATACTTCAGGTGAAGTAGTGGAGGCTACTATTTATAGACAACTTGTGGGTTCACTTATGTATTTGGTGAACACACGACCAAACATGTGTTTTGCAGTTAACCAACTTAGTCAAGCCAACAAAACTTTATTGTAAGGCAACTAAACATGTGTTGAGATACCTCAAAGGCACCACTCAGTTTGGTCTTTGGTACAAATGGACAGAGGGAGTGAAGCTTCAAGCTTCATAGATGCATATTGGGCAGGGAGTCCATCCCTGAAAGAAATGCAGTTTTGGGAGTTGACGACAACTGTAGAAATGAAGAATTTCCTAAAATGGTTCAAAATTTGGGAGTCCATGTTGGTGAACAAGGTCAGGCTTTTCTTAGTGGAAACTAGGTTTTTAATATAGCTAGCCCTGTCGAATTTGTATGTAATGTGTTTGTTGTAACAATATAGGGAGTTCAAGTTTGTTTCTTTTCCATTATTTTTTTCTTTCTTGATGTGAAGTTTTCACTGTTGTATTTTTTCGCATATTGCTTTTTTAGAACAATGTTGACATCATTACTAACTGAAAAATAGATTCAGAAGCAGTGGAATGTTTATTTGTTCCTTGGTGCAAGGGTGGATGACCAATTTGTCAAACTTTAGGAAATGATGAAACATATGGCTTGAGTAATTGTAAGTTTAGAAACTTCCATCTTTAGGTAGGAGAACACTTTGTTCACATGTTTCTTTTATTTGTTGTTGAGTGTTTGGAAATTTTGGTGTTATTCCATATATTTTCTCAAATGTTGTATGTTTTGGAACATTGACTTTACATAAGGACCCTTGATAGAGGTGAAAACCTTGCGGGTTATGGAAATGGTGGAGGGGATGTTACAATGGAAGATAGGGAATCAAATTCCATTGAACAACGTGTTGTGTATGATTTTTTTGGTGATAGTGATATGCTTGCTAGAATGGTTGATAATTTGATCTGATCTATTGGAAATGTTGGAATTAGTATTTTTCAACATAGTTTTAGAGACAATATTGTTGAAGTGAAAGAATGACACAACACTTTTCCTCTTGCCGCAACACAAGTGTTTAATGCAGATTTATTTTCAAGGGTTTTGTCCTTGTGAATGTTAAATTTATATTGCTTTATGCATTTGTTTTTTGATGTTTTTTGGCTTAATACTACTCAAGTGAAAAGTGGTCAGGAAACAAATTTGCAACCAAAGCAAGCAATATCACTTCCGCGAATTCCACATGAACGATGCAACAGTGAAGAAAATGTAAATTGTTTTTGTTTGATTTGCTCGGGTGTAATGAATGTAGAAGAACGACTTTCCATTCTATTATGGAAATAAATAATAAAACCAATAGTCCAATTGCACGAGTTCTTTCATTGCCAAGCTAGAATGTTGTCTCATAGAGAAAATGAAAGTGCTCCCTACCATTTTAGTAGAGACATGGTTGATGTCCATAAAAAATTTCGGTCGAGGATTGACATTTTGCTTGTTGTGCATACGTGCCATGTGTGCAATGAATGTTATCTTGGTATACAAGTTGCGAGATTGCACGAGGGGCCCATTTGTGAAAGATGCAAGTGCGAGAAAGGTGCTCATCACTTTCCACACTTTAACAACATGGATTCAGGTTAGGAGGTAGAGGTTCTAAGAGGTTTGACACAAGTTGAATAGATGATAATAGCATGGGTAAATCCAATATTGCAAGTGGCACATGCTCATGGTGGTCAATATAAATATAGCGGCCATGCGATAAGTTTTCAACAAGATATTTTTTCAATTACAAAGAAGCTTCCATGGTGTGTTGAACAACTAGGATTTTCTATTGTAAGAAGGTGAGGTGTTCAATCTCAATACTATGAATGCTATGTGAAGAGAGAACGTGTGATGGATGCATTGCGTTATAAAATTGAAATGGATAAGTACTACAGGGATGTGGAAATTGACATGGATTCAGTTGTTTCTCTCCCGAAAACACCTACTGATATTTCTAGCAGGTCACAATATGTTGATAGTGATGTTGATGATATAGGTAGGATGGATGCGAAGAATGAAATAGATGGGGCTAACTGTTTGCGTTGTCGCCCATCATCCTTTCTTTCTCGATTGTCGAATGAATCTAGGGAAGTTGATCGAATGAGACGACTTATTGAGAATGAAAATATCAGATTTGTTGAACTACTAGATTGGCTAGATATTGGTACATCTCCCATTAATGAATATAACACTGAAGGACTGATAGATATGGCATTCCCCAATTTATTCCCTACAGGTGATGTTGATTGGTTGCATCTTCGTATTTGCAATGTTGAGATACATGAATATGGTTTGCATCTATTGAAATTTTATGCTCAAATGTTTGGAAGCCATCCTCGGTTTCAATATTTCTTGTTGAATATGATTATGTGGCATCATAGTGAGGGAACAACTTCTTTTTTTTGAAGGAAAATATTCATGAAAATGCACCTGAAACTGTTCAAAAGTTGCATCATCAGGTTTCTGATCTCCTAAATAATAAGTTGGCTGAGAAATTAATGCATTTCAGATCTTGTCTTAGGGGTACAAGGGCTTATTGGACAAAATGTCATTCTGAATTAACTTACTTGATCAACTAGTTGGGTTGCCCTACTTTGTTTTTTACATTGAGTGTCGTTGACACTAAGTGGCTTGAATTGCATAGTGTCATGCCTTCAAACAGATATTCTCATCGACAAAGTGAGCATGCAAAAAAAATTGAAAATGTTATTCAATACCCGAATATAGTTGTTTTGTACATGCACCAAAGATTCAAAATCCTTTCGTGACTTAGTGTTGCAGAAATATCTTGGTGCTAAAGACTTTTGGTATAGGTTTGATGTCGTTCCTTTTTTAGAATTTTATAATGATTTGAAGCAAAAGGTATGTTGTTATGGTTGGTTATTATATGTTAACAGCATGATTTTAATGTTCTTAGGTACAAGCGGAAGCATAAGGATCAGTTCATGTTCATGGCTTTTTGTGGTTGCCTAAAACACCGGATATGGAAATATTGGATTGGACCAATGCCACTGTTGTCAGAGCATCAAAGTGCTACTTTGAAAAATATGTTACAACTTGGAATCTGTGTGACATACATTGTCGAAATGTGATGATCCCTTGAACTGTAAATGATGATCCATGTCTTTTGAATACTCAACAAATTTTTTCCTGCAATTCAGAAGAAGATTATGAGCATTTAGTGAACCATGTCCAAAGGCATACAAATTGAAGCATTGATTCTTATTTACATAAAAAAAGTGTTTGTCCTTTCATGTATCTATCATGCTCCATGGGAGCTTCATGTAGAGTCAACATTTTGCATAGATGAAAAAGGGAAAAAAAAGTAGGAACCGACATGAAATGATGACCATTTAAATGTTCAAAATGTTGATGTTTTGACAATGTGGCGAGTAAATGTTGATTGTCAGCCAGTGCTTTCATGACATCAAGTTTTGAAGTATATTGCAAAATATGCTTCAAAGGCAGAGAGAAGATCAAAATTTATCAGGAAATGTTGACTAGAGTTGCTAGTGGGAATGGGTCTGAGGATCCTATATTATTTGCGTATAGAAGCTTCCTTGTTGAAACACTTGTTGAACGTGACATAGGAGCTCAAGAAACGTGCCATTTGTTGTTAAAGTTGCCTCTTGTTGTCTATAGTCGAAAATTCTTCTCGTTAAATGCTGGGAAGAAAGTCTACCAAAGGTTTTCACTGTATTCTGGTGAAGTTTTGTGTGGAAACAATTTCGTTCAGTTTTATCAAAGCCAACCCATTTTTTGGAACATTTATGCTTGATAGAAACATCAAGATCTTGGAACTTTGAGGTGAAGCATAGGAAGGAGAAATGGAGGCCACACGATAACCATGTTATCCTTCGCGTTTGGTCACAGTTTTATGTTGTTCCTGATGAGGGGTCAAACGAGTTTAAAACATTTTGATGGAGTGAGTTGCTTTTATACAAGTTGTTTCGTGACATTGGTTTAGATATTGGGTTGTCTACTGAAAGTATTGTTGAGAATTGGAGGAATTGGAGATATCGCACATGGCATGTTGATCGAGGCCCTTTGCCAAATGAAGGCGATGAAGAGGATGTGGAGCCACTTATACATGAAGAAAATGTTGATCGATATTTCGAAGAGTGGCATTTTTTTTGTGATTAGTTCTTCCAAGTTGTGTAAACATTTCAAACCTTGATAATATTGGTAGGAGGGACTTTGATATTGATTATAATTAGCAAGAAATGACGGTTTCAAATGATTTTCTAGAAAAAGGGATCAATTTTGTAAAATATGCACAATCTGTAGGTGTTCTCTGTTGCGGCTTTGTTAGGGACACATATTTCTTGCATTCCTCTCTATCAGAAAAAACAACTAGCTACTTCTGAAATTATTTTTTAACACTTTGCTAATGGAGAGAATGACGATTCTTTGAAAATAATTATTGTTGGAACAAGGAATTCTTCTCTCATTGGGTGTATTTCTCATGAATTTTTTGGTTCAACAATGGATGGAAGAAGTCCTTTGTTATTGCTTGCTCCAACTGGTATTGTTGCTTTTAAAGTACGTGGAAAAACAATACAATTTGCTTTAAAATTTCCTATAAAATATATGAATCCATTATGTGGGAAGGCTTTGGTAGTGTTTCAATAAGAAATGAGGCATATTTGATATATATTGATTAACGAGATGAGATTTATAGTTTGAAGGCTATTCATGCAAATAGATTCTCGTTTGCAAGAAACATTTCTTGAAAACGAGGATTGTCCTTTAGTGGTAGTTCCATCATTCTTGTGGGTGACCTTGCCCATGTTGAAAGTTGTAACTAGGTTTGGTCTTCATAATGACATGTAATTGTGATTTCTATAAATGATGAAAAGAAGAAAATAAAATTATTATTATGCCTTGCTTCATGGGTTTCATGAACAAGAGGTTTTATTTTAGATGGCTCCCATTGAGAGCCTTTAGGATTTTTCATATAAGTCATATAGAGTCAATGTCATGTATGAATAATGCCTATAAAAATGTCTATAAGCCCTCCAATGACAAGCACTAAGTCATCCTCTTGAAATCGACCTCAAAACAAAGAGTATAAGCTCATGTTGGATCATCTTGTGAAAGACACACCTATTAAAAATACTAGTTGGCTTATTTATGGGATAGAATACTATAAATACGTGGCTAGGATCTCCACTTTACACAGTTCAGAAGTTCAATATCTCTGAGTTTTTCATATCACAGTCACAGTGAAATTCATATATGTCTTTGAGAGTTTTGGATGGAAATTATAGTCATAAATTCGGATGTCATTCTGTGATTTCAGGAGGATAGTGGTAGTGAAGGAAGGCTCAAACCTCTCTAAGTCCGTGTGTCAAAAGAGCAGGGGCAAGTTCGAGTATATTGCGAGAGACAGGTTCACTGTAGGAGATAGAATAAGGAGACAAGTTTATAGAGATAAGATCGATGCTATCTCTCAGTGAAAATATCTGGTTTACCTCTTAGATTCAGATTATAATGACAGTGACAAAATTCAGTGTCACTACAGTTTGAAGCTGCCACAACGAAGAAGAGTTTGAAAGGCTCACAGTTCGGTTTCTTTACAGTTTGATGCTACCACAGTGAGAAGGGTTTGTTGCCTCTTCACTTCAGTGTCATTATATTTCATGCAGTGATGAGGCTCTCGATGAAGTAGTCTCAGTGCTAAGAAGGAAGAAGAGTCACAAAGAAGAATAAAGGAGAAAAAGATAGTCAAGAGAGCTAGTGTCTTAATCTTGGAGTGGATAATAGGTCAAGGGTCTTGGTATTCATCAATTGGAAACTATATAAGAATAATTTGTTCAGGTTTTCCTCTTAAAGAGTGAGAGGTTTTGGCCTGGCTGATATCCTACATTATGTGTCTCTTGTCTATTTATGTTCATGCATTAGTAGTTGTTTGATGAAGAAGAACACTAATAACTTAAGAAACAAGAAGATCCTAATCTAATAAACTAAAAGGCACTCACAAGCAGTTACCAATTAAGAGAAATCACCTAATGCTAATGCCCTATATTTCTCAACATGGAATCAAAGCTAAGTTGTTAAATTCAAGAAAAGGGCATGCAATCAAAAAGGCACTCAGGGATCGAGTTTCAAGAAAGGAAAATGATCAAGTTTCGAAGGATATCAAAGCGAAAGTTCAATATCTACATTGAAGATTCAAACCCTAGATTAAAGAAGCAGTCTACACCAACAAAAATTTTGGATCCTCTAAGTCTTCATTAAAAGACCACAATGACCCTCATCAAGTCAAATAGATATAAAATTCAAGGAAGCCCAAAGTATAGAAATTCAAGAGAAGAACTTCAAGGAATAAGATCACATCATCTTAGAGAAAGTTGAAACTTGAGACCCTAGAAGCATTTCTAATCTGCACTCATTCACCACCAAAGTAGACAAAGTATCTTGAAGGCTAGAAGTCATTGTCATCATCTTCAAAAGCTATAAGGAAATTTCCCTCTTATTGAAGCAAGGATCCCCTCCTTATCCTTGAAGAAGATCATTCGAGGAAGCATCAAATCACCATCAACAAAGGGAGCTAGATTTAAAGGTGTTGTCATCGTAAAATAGAAATCTCCTTTCATTGAAGAAAGGATTTTCATCTGGAAGAAGATTATCCAAAAGGGGCTCTAATACATCTTCTTCAACCACCATAAAAGTGGTCAAGTTGAAGATTTCATCTTCACTTGTCAAGTAAGTACCTTTCATTCCATAAAAATGACTTTGTTTTGCAAGGAGATCTATAAACTAGTTGGCTCATTAAACGTCCTTGTATGCAAAAGGAGGATAAACATAGTCCTCGAAGAACGTGAATTCATTTCAATGGAAAGGTCTCCAAACCATCTGAAGATCAAGAAATATCTGAATACATGTAAAGGTATTCTTATGAAATCAGTCAAAGGTCCCCTCATATAGAAGAATGGGAGACATCAAAGAGATATATATGATAAGTTTGAAGAACTATTCTCTGAAAATGCAATAAGAAAGGTCACACCTCTTAGATATGATCTACACAAATTGAAGGTATCAAAGGATAAAGGGTTATCTTCATACTATCTCAATTGCAAGATCAGGGAGAGATAATCCTCATTGTTCTAAATACATTAACTGATGAACAAGGTAACAAGTGTCTATAAGGATAAGAAGGCTATCCCATTCAACAACATGTGGTTTCTATGCAAGATAGAAGAAGATTGGCTGAGGGAAAAAAGTATTCAGACATTTGTCAAAAGGAGACAAGATCATAACTAAGACTCAATGCTATGAGCATTACGGGAAAGATTGTCCTAAGGTCAAAAAGCAAAATAACAAGGAAGATAGAAAAGAGTTCCATTTCACTGAAGAAGTAGAGGAAGCTATAAGAGGAAAAGAATTAGAAGAAAGAGATCGTGACATAACCATAAGGAAACATGAAGGACAGTTGGAACAAAATCTATGGTAGTCAAATATGAAGGATATAGATCTTGGGAATCTCATTGGAAACTTAAGGAAAGGAACAAGTCATCCAAGACAAGTCTCATCATACATGAAGTCAAAAGGAAACATCCACTGGATAGGGATATGAAAGATCCTCAAGATTATCTGATGGAATCCTCATCGGAGGGTTCATCAATCTAGAGAGGAAGAAATTGTTTCATTAGGAGCTCCAACTTATGTAATTCATGGGATGATGGTATGATGACATAAGAGATGAAGCAGATCAAGGGGTTAAAGATCTTTTCAATCAAGGAAGTTGTTGAAGGAAGGTAAATGAGGTATGTATGCTTGTATTAGATATTATAAATTCATGTTGTATGGTTGCAGGTAACATGGATCACTGCTCAATCTTGAGAAGCATGATCAAAGGAAAGGAATCTCCTTTTATGAAAGTTTGTCGGAAGGAATGGGACACACTAGATGAAATCAACATAATACGTCCTCATATGAAGTATGAGTTAGATGACTACAATTGAGGAAATTTGATTGGAAGCTCCTGGGAATGGAACGTGTGAAGAAAGGAAGGAAGAGATCGTGAGATATGCAGTCATGGTAAAAGCAATCAACATCCAAAAGACTAAGAATATTTGACTAGGAAATCTCTCTAAAATATACGAAGACTCTTATGGAAGTCTGGAAAAGTTGGAGACCCTTGATAATGGATATATTTGGGAAATATTTCAAGAAGTATGCAAGATGTTGATGCACACTGGAAGATGTCATGACGAAAGACCATCAAAAAGGTAATTATGATTTAAGTGTTCATTTCTTATTTTTGAACAAATATCTGGATGGGTTTATGCAGGTCTTCCAAGGGAAGTAGCATGACATGAAGCAAGACTAGATGAATACTAATGGATTAATTTCTAATGAAAGGAATAATGACATGACTAACTCATGGGTGAAAGTGATGGATGGTTTGTTCCCTACAAAGAAGCCACAAAAGATGAAGACTCCTTAATAAAGACATTCATGACATCGAATGAAGGAGCTCTTCAAGCAGCTAGTTGAGGAGTTGTTATAGGTCTCTAATTAAGAGGGAGCTTGAAAACAAGTTTCTTACTTGGAAGAAACTTGGAAATTCCTAAGCCAAGAGGGATCTTAGGAATTGATATGTTCTCCCTAATTGAGAGGGAGAGATAGATACATCATTCTGGTCTTCACCTGGGAAGACAAAATGGAGGATTGGGTAAACATCTGGCATCTGATGCTTTTTGAGGATGAGATAGGGAATCCAAGATAAGAGTAGTCGTAGTGGACCGATATTCTTTGAGGATTGGCTACCCAAGATAAGAAATCTCCAAAGTAGTTCATACTCTGTGAACACTCATGCAGAGTATGTACCTTGAGAGACAATGATTATGGTATCTATAAATCATTGGTCTCACCAACATTGTGCTCTGATCATGTGGATAGAGTTGTTAGTCAAGGCCTTGCTATGTGAAAATTCTAGTTAAATATGATGCTAGAAAGATGGGTCACCGATCTGACTCTTCTTATGAGAAATTATTCAGATTGAGAATGACCAAGTAACATTATGAATACCTCCCTAGTTAAGAGGGAGCATTGAAAGTGTAACTAGGTTCAGTCTTCATAATGACATGTAATTGTGATTTTTGTAAATAATGAAAAGAAGAAAATAAAATTATTATTATGCCTTGCTTCATGGGTTTCGTGAGCAAGAGGCTTTATTTTAGATGGATCCCATTGAGAGCCTTTAGGATTTGTCATATAAGTCATATAGGGTCAATGCCATGTATGAAGAATGTCTATAAAAGTGTCTAGAAACTCTCCAACAACAAGCACTAAGTCATCCTCTTAGATTCGGTCTCAAAACGGAGAGTATAAGCTCATGTCGGCTCATCTTATGAAAGACACTCTTATTTGAAATATAGGTCAGCTTATTTATGGGACAGACTACTATATATACGTGGCTAGGATATCCGCATTTACACAGTTCGGAAGTTCCATATCTCTAAGTTTTTTGGATCAAAATCACAGTGAAATTCGGATATGTCTCTGAGATTTTCAAATGGCAATTACAGTAAGAAATTGGATATATTTCTATGATTTCGGGAGGACAGTGACAGTGAAGGAAGGCTTTGATCTCTCTAAGTTCGGGAGTCAAAAGAGAAGAGGCAAGTTTGGATATATTGCAAGAGATAGGTTCGTTGTAGGAGATTGAATAAGGAGACAAGTTTACAGAGATAAGATCGATGCTATCTCTCAGTCAAAATATCGGGTTTACCTCTGAGATTCAAATGATAATGACAGTGAAAAAATTCGGTGTCACTATAGCTCGAAACTACCACAACAAAGAAGAGTTTGAAGGGCTCACAGTTCGGTTTATTTACAGTTTGATGCTACCACACTGAGAAGGGTTTCGTGCCTCTTCACTTCAGTGCCATTATAGTTCATGTAGTGATGAGGCTCTCGATGAAGTAGGCTCAGTGCTAAGAAGGAAGAGGAGTCATGAAGAAGAAGAAAAGAGCAGAAGACAATGAAGAGAACTGGTGTCTTGGTCTTGGAGTGGCTAATAGGTCAAGGGTCTTGGTCTTGGTATTCGTCAATTGGAATCTCTATAAGAAGATTTTGTGTGGGTTGTCCTCTCAAAGAGTGAGAGATATTTAAGTGCGAGAGGGGATATCGACTCCTTATGAAAGGTGATTGTACCAATCCCGGTTGCATTGCACCTTCCATCATCTCCCATCTCAATGTGCATCTAGAGATCCTTCTCCTCCAAATCACTAAAAAATCTTTATTCCCCATCGTATGGAATAAGGCATCATTGTCGAGATACCACGCACTTCCCATCATTGTGTTGGCGATGCATGCAATGAGATTAAAATCAAGATCGAAGTGTGAATCCAAAGCTTCACCTGTTGCTCCTCCTTCGGTCTTCTTGCTTTCCTTCTTTTGTGGACACTTCATGGCATATTGGCCGAATTCATGACAGTGAAAGAACTTGATTCTGGACTTCTCTTTCTTATTTTCCCCTTGACACGATTTTGCTCTACTTTGGGATTTCTTCCCTTTTCCTTTCTTTTTCTTTCCATCCAAAGCATAGTTCTCCTCATCTTTGCCCTTAGATGAGGTGATTCAGGTGGATGTTGGTGGCCACCCGCCTATCCCACTTAGACCCCCACCACTGTTTCTTTCAGTTTTTTAGATTCCTTAATTGTAGCACAATTTACTATTTTTGGTATTTTTTTGGGTCCTAAACTTCTGGAGCTGTTTTGAGGCCCTAAACGAAGTTTTTTGGGAAAACGGGAGCCAACATGGGTCGTTGCCTAATATTGGACACTCGAAAGTTGTAGTCCTCGGATATATCTTTTTGACGAAGTATTAAGCACGTCAAACGGAGATCATATGCCAAAGTTACAAGCTCGGGAAGTTGATGTACCAATTTACCCAAACGGGGCCCATAGTTTGGCGCTTCATTTGCTACAGTTAGGTTTTTGGAGGTTTAGGGTTTTCCATTGTTTCTCAACAATAAATAGGCCTTCGAGCCTCATTTTAGCACACAGTTCAAAGGCATGTAGCCACCACATCTCTTCTCATAGATAAGATACCATCCCCCGAGCTAGTCTTATTTCCATTTTGTTTGTAAGCATATTTCAGTGTTTGATATTAATGAAATGAAGTGTTATTTCTACTGCATCTTTGTATATATGGTTATATCTGTAATTTGTTGCATTCTTGTTTAAATCCGGATCAGTGGTATCTCCGCGCTCTGCACGGCGTACCTATGTAGGCAGCAGCGGTATTTGAGTACCAAATGTTGCTCAGAATCCTTGATACCCATCTTTGTGCGAAGGGTATGAAAAACGTTAGTAAACTCCAATATGTCTTGGTCCCTTCCCTACCGCAGCGTGGTCCACTTTATGTATTTATCCTCGTAACTCCTGACAGGGTAGTAATGCTCCTTGATGGCGTCCCGGAACGAATTCCAAGTGGGTGCAGCTGAAAACAGTGAGGTCGTACTTTCATCCTTATACTCGCAGTAGGTTTCCCACTTGTCCTTGACGTGGGGGCATCTTTGAGAAGAGTGAAAGTAATCTTTTCCTGGCTGGAAAAATCATGAACAAAAAAATACCCTTCTAGCATATTGAACCATTCATCTATGAAATCTGCATCTATCTGACCCTTGAATATGCAGATTTCAAAGTTAACGTGTACCTTAAAGGGTGTGGCATTTCCAAAGTAGCTGTTGGAAATAGATGCATCACCCTTGGGTAGCCGCCAAAGGATCTAGGCAAAGTTGTCTATCGTCGCGTTCCTTTGTGTTATATACCTAGGGGGGGTAATATGGGGTACCAAGGGAGGTACCCAAGGTAATAATGTAATAATGGGATGGGCCATAGTAATAAATAAGGTGGTTAAACCATATCATGTAAGGAACCACAAGTAGTTATTATTAATGTAATGGGCCCATGGTATTAGTGGATGGTATGAGGGAACCATGGTAATGATCCATGGTATTGTATGTATGAGACCTATATAGAGGCTAGAGACTCCACATGGAGGATGTCAAGAATATTGTCAAGGATTATTGTATGTACAAGCATATGGCTTGTGGAGTGTTCTCCTTCCTTAAGGAGTGAATGTATGGTGTTGCCCTACCATAAGGGTTTGATCAATAAAGAATCATTTCATATTATTTCTGGGTTTATTTGCATTATATTATATTTTCATATCAGATCTATAGTATTCTCGGGTTAGATCTATAACAAGTGGTATCAAAGCTATAACAATTGGTATCAGAGCTACAACAAGTGGTATCAGAGCTATAACAATTGGTATCAGAGCTACAACAAGTGGTATCAAAGCACTTTCTTCGGCAAAAAAGTGGAGAATTTTTTTTACTTTTTACAGGATTTCGGGGGCGTTGAGTTTATAGATCAGATCTGTATGTTTTGGTGCAAGATCTGCAAAATCTAATTGCAGATCTGGATTCTATGTGAAAAAATACCCGATTTCAAAAAAAAAAATCGGCTGAATCAGAGTCCGAATGAAGGAGATATCGCTGATCTAAAAATCAGTGGGGTTGTAGATAATTTTTCAGGGCAGCGAGTTTGCGGCGCAGATCTAGACGTCTTGGTGCAAGATCTACAAAATCTAATTGTAGATCTGGATTCTTTGTGAAAAATACCCAATTTCAAAAAAAAATTCAGTTGAATCGGAGCCCGGATGAGGGAGATATCGCTGATTTAAAATCATCTCTTTTTGCAGAAATTTTGGTGACGGCAGGAGAGTTGCAGCATAGATCTAAAGTTCTAATGCCTAGATCAAGATTTTTATCACATGGGCAGATGCAGAATGATTTTTCCATTTCCAAAAATAGGTCATAATAGGAATTCTGAGCAATATTGACATAATTGTGGCCATTTCAAATTTTCGCCCATTTTTTGTGATGGCAGGCCTAACTCAAAATTTGAGGGACTTGTATAAATTTGATGGCTCTCATCCAGCCAAATGGATAGTACAAATGGAGAAATTTTTTCGATTGTATTACATCATGGATGATGAGACTCAGTTGAGTATGGGAAAAATAAATTTGGACAATGAAAGAAGGCAATGGTGGCAAGGGCATCAATGTGGCCATGGAAGGTTCTTGACTTGGGACGCCTTCAAAAAAGCTCTTATGGACCACTTTGACCGTAAAACTAATCTTGTGGATAAGTTCACACAGACAGACACACAGCCTAGCAAAGATTTTATTTTTACAAGAAAGAAGGAAACCAAGGAACTTAAAGGGTTATTTTCTGTTGGTATCTCCTTATTACAGGTTCATGGATTGATTCAGAAAGAGAAGATCATTGTTTCTATAAATCTTAGTTGCAAGCATAATTTTATCAATGCTAATTTGGCAAAAAAATTGCAAGTTCCAACAAAACACATTGAAAACACACAAGTTGATGATGAGAATGTTCAAGTGTACTAGGATTTGAAGATTTCTATAGATAAGTATGTGTTGCATAGTGATTTCTATGCTTCATATATGGATAACATAGATGTTGTTTTGGGATACCCTTGGATGGAATCAATAGGTACTATCAATATTAATGTATAAAAGAAATTCCTAAAGCTCTGGTATAAAAAGAAGAAAATTACATTACAGGATATTTCCATTAATAAACAGGTAGAGTCCAAGGACGCTGAAGCAGAAGATGTTCCAGGGTCTGACATATTAGATGATGAGCCAATGATGATAGACAATCAAACACAAACAGAGGCTGAAATAGAAAAGGTTACAGGTGTTGATACATCAGAGGAGGGCTCAGTGGTTGAAGTCATATTGGAAAAAAAGACACCACAACAGGCACCACAGCAGGGTGAATTAAAGAAAAAGACACCGTGGGTTAAAACTTCAACATATCATCACCCACATCACCCCGCAAGAAAACAACCATCAAGATGGAAACCAAGTAGTCACAACCCCCGTATGACGGATAGCGAGGAGCAAAGATCCACCTACTACACATCCACACAGAAGAGCTGCCACGGTCAACTTCCATATCAAGTGAGCGAGGTACCAGCGAGATCGAGGGTTCACCTTTCTCTTGGATGGCTAAATGCACGTGCATGGTACCAGTGGACTACTCTTTTGAGTAGATCTTATTATTTGTGTTCTTCCCATGTT
>APFE031724274.1:0-11665 GCA_000404065.3 Pinus taeda
AGGACTTCTTTTGAAACTAAATTACCATATATTAAACAGTTAAAAATATACAAAATGGAGCTTCCAATGCTCACTGTAAGAAGGACGCTGAACCAAACTAACCTTAGGCGTTTCTTTTGTGGACATTTTAATTCTGAAAACAAAAGCCAGATAGGGTTTTTGTTGGGGGAAATTAATGCTAATAAATGTTTGTTGGAATTTGAAAATTTCATCAAGTTTGAAGTTGTTTTAAACTGTTTTATTACGGAATTTTTGGTAAAATTACGATGAATGCAATATTTCTATCCTCTGCTAGTTAGTCTTGTGCTCGACTCTATTTTTGGTCTATTGGGTAGTCAATGGTACACATTTTGGTACGTCATGAGTTTCCTTTTAAGGAATTATCTGTCGGATACATATTACAGGCTTCAATGCTAATGATACAAGGACTACCTATTGTTTGGGAGTTGAGCATGTGGCCCCAGTGAACAATTTGTGTTTCTTCATGCAGTTATGTTTGGGGCAGTGATCCTTAATGGTGTTGTTTGAATGAAAGATTCTTCAAGTAATGTCTTTGAACATGGCAAATTCCTTGTGATACAAAGCTGCTTTTGTTCTTGCAAGCCATAGCTGTAATTACACGACAGAATGTTTGGTGTTTATGAGAAAGCATGGCTTTGTGATCTGTATGACGATGGACATGCGACTCTGCAGAATTTGGTTTGCATATCACATTGATGTGAAATCTCAGCAGATAATATTATTGGCATGATTTTACAAATGCCATAAAATGTAGAGGAATGCACATCACCTTCCCAGACTGATGGTGTGTATGTTTGTGAACATTAGATAAGGGCATGCCTATGGAAGTATGTCCTGGATATTGTCACGACGCTAGAGGGCCTTCCGACTATTCCTGTTTTTATTATATATTGATGCTATAGATAATCAATGTTGCTCTTATAACGATTTTTTTTGCCAGATGATGTGGATAAAGGTTGAGTTCATTTAGAATCCAACGTGAACCCCCCTTCCAATAGAACTCTTATGTTTGGCTATGTATCAATGTCTGCTTCCAAATTGCTGAATATGAAAGTGCCCAAACAGTTCGCTGATAGAGTAAAACAGTTGGCTGATAGAGTAAAGTACTGGTAGCAGTATCCAAAGAGCTCCAATTCGAGCTGTTTTGAGTGAATATTTAAATAATGCAATACATTCAATTATCAACATTACATATTTTATACTAAATAATGAAAGAGACAAAAAAATCAATATTCTGGGCAAAGAATATAAATGAATATCCTATGGATTAAAAGAAATCCACAACAATTCCAGTGAGCAAAGCAATCATCAAGGGACAAGCGAGTTGATTGTTCAGAAGGGTATATAGGGTACATATTGCATGATGGGAATATATATGTCATGGAAGGTATCCATCAGGAGCTGTTGCGGCTTATAAGTTATAAGTTATAAGTTTATAAGTTATATTTCATTGGGTGCTTTGATCATAAAAGAATCATAGGTAATTAATTCAATGTTAGTGCTTGTTGAATGGGCAAAACTTGAGTTTTTTTTTTTTTTTTGAAAGCTAAAACTCTATGGACATAGGAGATTCAAATGATGTTTTGTGCTTAAGATTGCCTTAAGTGATCTCTTGTAAGATATTGGTAGATTCGAGTGCTCTTTCCTTATGTTTAATATTTATAAGTGAATTGCAGAAGCATTACATGTAAGGGAATTTTTGGAGTCTTCATTAAAAGATAATTTTGCTCATTGGATTATTTGTTGAAATGATTTGTTTTGATTCCTCATGAAACTATATGTGAGGCATGGCATGACATTTTTTGGTTTTAATGTCATACACATTGTGGAATGACCAAACAGAGAAAGAAATAAGCAAATCTGAAATATTTGCTTTCAAAGGTAAACCTATCTTCTGTTTTTGGCTAGAGTGGGCTTCTAGAATTCTCAGTCTATTCTCGATGAAATTGGTGCAATTTATTGAAGGTTTATTATGTCATTATTGAGAAAAGCATCTTGTTTGCTTCTGGTAGACTAGTGCATTTACAACAAATCCATGGGAAAGAGGATGGGAATTTCATCACAAGGACTGTTACTATTACCTGTCCAAGTGAATTCTTTATCATCTTAAGTGATTGTATTTTTAAAACCATTTGGGTCTTTCCTGCCATTTTGCGGATTTGAACATTAAAGTTGGGGTTGTTAATGTACTAATTGGTTGATGCTTTAAGGATTATAATCAGAAGGGTTGTTGAAGCTATAAGGAATCAGGTTGATAATTCATACTGGCTTATGGGAATTGGTGGATAGTTCATGGTTGGGAGGTGATAGTGCATTCATTCAATGATTTTTTCCCAACTTTGGTTAGAACTTCTGTTTATTTTATTTTGAGGAATCGCGCATAGCTTTCCATGGATTCAATTAATCAATGGGAGAATCTTTTGAATCTTACAATTAGTTATACCTCCACATCTATATTTTATTCCGCTATTGCACTCAGCGTTTGATAATCCATTTTATCAGTGGAGTACACTCATTTCATTGTCTGTTAATTCTGCGGGTTAGTACCGCTTTGCTTTTTCAGATTTTGGACACAGGTGCGGCTGATCAAGCTATATACGAAGCTATATAACAAGTCTGTAAATTTGTAAGTGTATATCGCAAGATTGCACGTGTCTGAATGTTTCAAATCAATATGAGGTTGATCAGTATGGACAGATTTCTCGACAAATTTAAAATTTTCTATCTTAGGCAGGAAATTTTACGCCTAATTGTATTGTAAGTTAAAGGATTTGCGATGGTGTTGCCTTCGCAGGTGCGCTTGCAGGCAGACCATATAATTAATAAAATGATTATTCTTTGTGTGTTGGGGAGGAATAACCTTCCCCGTCATCCGATCTGGTTTTGGGTCGGGTGGCAGTGTCTCTTCTTTATGGTGTGGAATATTTTTTGCTTGATTCATAATTTTATGTCATATATATCATTACTTCACCATATATCATATTACTGAACTAAACATCAATACAACTTTTTACTGTCGTATTCTTTCTTTTTAACCATGACAGGAAAATAGTAACTGAATAAAAGGAAAATGTCATCTTTTTTGTGTTACTTTCCATAGGATTGATGGTAATCTTGTAATAGGAAAAGATTCTTTAGTCACGAGACTCGAAGCACTTCTTCGACTTTTGGTGGATATTGAACCACATCTCCGTGATTAATAGAATCTAGACCTTTAGTGCTCCTTATCTTGCATTCAATGATCATTTGAAAGATAAATTAGTGGAGGGATTGGATCATCTAGTGACTCACATCACATTGCAATTTTTCTTTAATTAGCTATCCAATCAGGTATCTAAGGACAGATATATTCTTCGCATTAAGCTTCAGCAATCAGTATAACTTAAAGTTTGGTGCATTCATTAGTTCCTCATTACTTTCTCATGCAGATTCTTTGATTCTTTTATTCACATTAATATCTTATTATATGGTATGACATAATTAAGATATACTTTTATGATTCACTAATTCATTGGAAAAGTATGTAATCCTATAATCTTGATATGGTATACTGGCATGCTGGTGTAACCACTCACCACTGGTTCACTTTAAAAACACAGTTTAAATAGCACTTACCTTTAGTGATCATTTTTCACCTGCATCTCGGGTTCAGTCTGATATAAAAACACAGAAACAACATTCTGCGAATGTTGATCATATTATTCACTAATTATTTATTCGCTTACTGCCCTTTACCAATAGCAGTTGCTTGCCATTTCTCTCGTCCATTATTGCAAAACACAGCTCTCTCAATATGATCTTCTAATAAATTTAATTTTGCATTTACCATTCAAATTACAGGTATCAGCTCATTTACTACTAATATCATTTGTATATTGAACATCATCAAGCTATATGATGGTATGGTTAATGCAGTAGATGCATGTGGAGATGTGTTGATTCACATGACTTCACAAATGGACCTAGAGGGCCGGTTTATTTGATGATCTTGTGCGAGCCCATACGCACGAGGGAGAATAAGTAACACCATATGGGCTGGGGACAAAACTCAATCAACACTACATATGCCAGTGGTTCCTTTGTCTTGTGTATAGCTCTTGATGGATAGCTCTTGAAGAGCTATGGGACCATCTTGAGAAGGCCGAGTGCCTGATGATTCCAGGCTTGGTTCCTGATGTTCCAGGCTTGGTGCCTGATGTTCCAGGCTAGGTGCCTGTTATTGGATTGGGATGCCGAAGTCTGGAAGGGATGTAAAGGACTTCGATGCCTGCGGCTGTGCGCCTTAGTAGTTGTGGAGGGAGTGGGCCAGGCTGCGAGATGCCCGTGGTCATTGAGTACCAGATCGGATGCCTGCCTTGGGCAGATGAGGTCTGAGTCAGGCGCGAGCCTTGGGGCCAGCCTTCGACTAGGATACAGATTGGGTTAGGCTTGTGCCTGGTGCCGAAAGTGGAAAAAGGGACAGAGATTCCTTGAGATTTCCCGGGGTGTTGGGAACTTTCGATGCGTGATGGTTATACTAGTTCACCAGAGGGTGTTGGCAACATGAAGTAAATAAAATAATAAATAATAAGAACTAGTAAAAATAATACAAAAAAATACTTAACTTCGGGACGAAGTTCCTTAAAGTGGGAGAGTATGTAACATCCCTCCCTTAATAATAAATAATAAATAATAAGAATTAATAAAAATAATACAAAAAATAATAATTAATAATAAATAAATAATAATGATAATGAATAATAGTAAATAAACCACTTAATAAATAATAAATAATACAAACTAATAAAAATAATAAGTAATAATAAAAATAATGAATAATAAATAAATCATAATAAAATAATAAATAAATAAATAGTAATAAAAATAAAAAAAATAGTAATAACCAAAAATAACAAATAATAAAAAAAATAAATAAGAAAATTATCAAAAATTAGCATGCCGACACATGGAGGGTGGGCATGTGGCATGCAGACACATGGAGGTGTGCATGTGGTTTCCCATCCAATGTTTTTTCTATTTAAGGAATGATGAGGAGAATGGAAGGGGTCTTGTTCCATCATTCGGAGGTTCTGTCTTCATTCTCTTAGGAGAGTATTGAGACTTAGGAATACTGGCAGTAGTCGTTGATTGAGGGCTCGGGGGTGGCCAGTTGTAGTAGAATCCTGCACAATTGAGCCTAAGGTTGGGAGGAGAGTCGGATGCTCTGTTTTGAAGCCCTAATAAAGAATTTTGTTTACCCTGGTTCAATGGCTTTCTGGTTTGACAGTTTTATTTTTCTTTGTCGTTTATGTTTATAAGAACCTTTGGATCTTCCGATTTCTGCGAAGAGTTATCCTGACCTATTACAATTTTGAACAACAGTTTCTGCTAAAATGGCCAGAAGTTTTTTCCCCTTTTTAATATCCCAAACAGTACTGTTTAGTGTGTAGGATTTCTAGTATTAAGGGATTGTGGTTGCATATAATCTATGCATCTGATATTAAATACGCATATTATTTTTGCAAATACTCTGAGAACTCACATAGTATTTCAATTAATGATTTAACTCATAATCTCGTGATCTTTTCTTTGTGGAAGGCTTCTCGGACGTGCTTAGTTGATTTTTACTCTAAGGGGCTGTGATATGTGGTCAGTATAAAATTCTTTTTCGTATGGGCTCTTATTTTATTTTCCCAGTGAATGCTTAGTTGCTTATTTCATATTTGTGAGAACCCATGAGCAAATTTATTTCATATTTGTGAGAAATGATCAGCACATTTCATATTTGTGAGAAACGATGAGTACATTTTGTATCTGTCTTGGTTTTTCCCTTGTGAAATTGATTTCACCTCCATGTTGTAGTATGCATTTGTAACTCTGATCAATTAGAGTTGGACTACTTAATAAATTATTAATGTCCTGTTTCAATTATTCTCATGTTATATCCTGTGTTGATCATTGAAACGTTGTAGTTAATATTTTCTCACGAGGAAATGAGATGATTGGCTAGGGCCAGCCAAACTAGCTCATAGTCCCTCAGTTATTTTACTGTGTGAGTATTTTATATTTTGTTTAGTGTGATGGTGTGTAAACTTGCATGTATTTCCCACAAAAAGTAGTATAAGATCTTTGTGGTCATTTTCTTGCATTGATGTATACGAGATGTGACCTTGGGTATGTATTAGCTGAGATCTAGGTAATAGATCTGTAAACATTGCTAAAAAAATTTGGTTTCTTGAGCTATATTGATCTAAACTCGGAGTTTATATGTGCATATTGTAATGAAAGAGTCTACAATGGTATTTTATTAATTCAGATTTGAAGCTACAACCCTGAGATATAAAAAAATTCTTTAAAGGTTGAGGATAACATAGATTTCAATCTCTTTCTGATTGCATGACAATATTGTTAAATATTGAAAGGTTTGAGTTTGTTGTAAAGTGGCTTTGTTGACCTAAGGCTCTGATTTGAGCACAAAAACTAGAGTGAGCTTCTCTTATACCATATGTAACGGCCCAAAAACAACATCTAATTGAATTATTAACAATAAATTTAAACAATGAAGAGTGCTTACCTGAGCTTACCTGTGCATGAAGTAGGCTTACCGCAACATGGTTTTGGGGACGACTCTCCTCCCAACCTTAGGCTCAATTGTGCAGATTCTGCTACAACTGGCCACCCCGAGCCCTCAATCAACGACTACTGCCAGTATTCCTAAGTCTCAATACTCTCCTAAGAGAATGAAGACAGAACCTTTGAATGATGGAACAAGACCCCTTCCATCCTCCTCATCATTCCTTAAATAGAAAAAAACATTGGATGGGAAACCACATGCACACCTCCATGTGTCTGCATGCCACATGCCCACCCTCCATGTGTCGGCATGCTAAATTTTGATAATTTTATTTATTTTTATTTGTTATTTTTGGTTATTACTATTTTTTATTTTTATTACTATTTATTTATTTATTATTTTATTATGATTTATTTATTATTCATTATTTTTATTATTACCTATTATTTTGTATTATTTTTATTATTTATTATTTATTAAGTGGTTTATTTACTATTATTCATTATCATTATTATTTATTTATTATTAATTATTATTTTTTTGTATTATTTTTATTAATTCTTATTATTTATTATTTATTATTAAGGGAGGGATGTTACACCTCAATTCTGCCTTATTTTCCTGCATTTTCCATAGAGCTTCTTCCTCTCTCCTTGAGCAAATCCAATCATCTTTCTCTCTCCTGGTGGTTCATGGTAGACCATAGGTGCCCTAACACCTCATTCCAACCTTCATCCACCTTTTTCATTGCCTCTCACACCCTAAAAATAGTGAAAAATGCTCTTGGCCTCCTCTTGTAGGCCTCCTATAGAACACTGTTTTTCCTCCTGTAGATTTGCTGTGTCCTCCAGTAGATTTTCCCGTAGGCTTTCTTTTAAAGGCCGAGTGTGGGAAAATCCTCCCGAAGGTCACCTGAGACATCCTAGGACCCATCCACACCATCCTACATCTTCTCAAGTGCCAAAACCACCCTCCAACGCCACCTATTCGTTGCCACACTCACACACAATAAATTACATGCATGTCAATTTCACATAAAAATACATAAAAATCCAAAAACATGTTCTATGCTTATTTACTTCTAGAAATAGCATAGTTAGATGTTGTTTACTTCCTTGAGTAGGTAATGGAATTCCTTTCATGGTTTTCATAGCGCTTTCTGCAAAAGTATAGTTAGTTGGTTACTTAGGATTTACTAGGTTTGCTTTACATTTCAGCCTTTCTCCTTTCTGCAGTTAGAATAGCATCTGTAGAATAATATTTCTTTCCTTCCATCACATATAGAGCTTCTTCTGGAATCCATATAAGTTGGCTTGAGCTCCTAGTGATCTCACGCCAGCTGACCAAGTGACAACCTATAGTGAGAACTAGTACTTGTGCATACAGCACCGACACTTCCAAGTTTGTTACGAACTATCGAGTTGATAAGAGTAAAGTAGGAAGCCTAGGAGTTGCAGCATTATTGTTGCAATACTGGTGCTCACCATCTTTTTGGTGTCGTTGCCGGGGAAGCGTTAGAGTGTTTTGTGATTACTGCTTTCTTCTATTTTCTATTGCAACATTCTGCTAATAGTTTATTTCAACAACATTAGACTAGTCATTTCTCTTCAATTTTGCAAATTTCATTTCAGCAAAAGTAGACTAGTCATTCCTTTCCTTTCAGTGCATTTCTTTGCTTTCCTTTTCAATTCTGCAAATTTCCATTTTAGCAAGTTCATTTTAGTTAGTTGCAATTTGTTTTTTTCAATCAATTTCAGTTTTGTAGGTACTATCAATGTGGGAAAAAAAGAAACAAAAACCAACCAAAAATATTTCCTTTCATGCCTCATAGGAATAGAGATAACTCAGGAAATTTTTTGCCCAACACCCCCACTACTTCACACAACCACCCTTCTCTCTTCTTTGGTGGCTGTGATTAAGAAGAACCCTTAGGTGAACAACCATACATATTTGAAGAACCTATAGGGGAAGAAGAAGAAGAAAACATTCCTTTGGAGCCAATGGCTGAGCATAGAAATGCTAGGGGGAATGGAGAGAGAATAGAGGGTATCTTTTCCATTCGGAAGACTAATTGGGACACCAAATTGAAGAATATAAGCCCTTCCACCCTACCTCATTTCGATGGTCTGACTATAGAAGATCCTGACACCTTTTTGTTCAAGTTTGTTGTTATTTGTCAAACCTATGACTATGGAAAAGATGAGCAAAAGTTGAAACTATTTCCTTCTACTCTCAAGGATGCAGCACTACACTAGTTCATGGGATTACCTGGAAATAGCATCACAACTTGGGCTTAGATGCAGCAAGCCTTTAACAACAAGTATCGAGACTATTGTAGGTCAAAAGATACTAAAGAAGAAATATTTCGAATGACCATAGGAAGTGATGAGTCCCTAGAAGACTATGAAGAGAGGTTCCAACTCAGTTAGAAAAGGGATGGGTGTAGACTTAACCCCGAGTCTTTGAAGTTGGTCCTACTTAGGGGAATTCGGGAAGATCTTCTAGACACCCTCCATCTACTGGCTAAGGGAGACATCTACCAACTACCCTATGAGGACATAAAGACCATTTTTAGAAATCATTCTAGGGCAACCAAAAAGAAAGGTAGGGGGAGTCACCCCATAGCTAGTACCTCTTCCTCCAACTCATCCATTAAAGGATAAATTGGGAACATGCTGGAAGACTTCAAGAGTGAGATGCTGTAGACTCTTGCCATGCAAATGGACACATTACATATCAAAAGAAAACAAGAGGGAGTAGAGAGGTCTTTGGCCATTTTTTTCCCTAGATGCACGAGGAGGCATCCTAGGAATGAATGCCCATTGAACTCTATAGAGGTTTGTTCAGTCTGTGAAGAGAATCATTCCACAGATAAGTGCCCTTCCTTGCCTGGACTTAAAGCTGTATATCAAGGGGCTGAGGGGGTCACTGAACAACTCTACTATATAAACCAAAGAAGACTGCCTGGACGTAGACCATACCATCAGAGGATACAAGGGACATCTTAGGCATACTACAACCCCAACCAAGTGCCTCCATACCTTCTTGGGGCCCCCCTGCTCATCCTTCCTGATCCACACCACCTCCTTGGTCCTTCACATCTCAATATCATGCCCAACCAGCCACCCATTCATTTCAATCCTATGCTTAGGCATAGCCTCACTGGAATGCATCTCATTAGGGGTGGAGGCCCCAATACATCTCTTTTACCGCTCTTATGCCTCCACCACCTGCCCAACCATAGTCGTTACCTCTTGCTCCAACAAAGAAATCCCAAATGCCTGCACAACAAAATCCGAACCCGAACAAGAGACAGGCTCAACAAGTGTAATGTGGGGAATCTTCATGCCTAACTTATGCTATGGAGATTCAGGAAATTAACTTGCGATCTGGGAAAGTTCTCGCAGATAGCCAGCCTCCAACCAGGGAGGTTGAGGAAGATAAAGAGGAAAGTGAACCTAAAACAAATCCACCCTTTCCTGAGAGACTATCCGCGACAGTCTAGCCTACCTCAGAAGAATCTGAACTCCTGGGAGAATTGAAACATTTATGTGTAAAGATACCACTTCTCCAAGCCATAAAATATGTGCCTATCTATAATAGGTTGATCAAAGAGAAGTGATTTAGGCATATAGGAAGGCGTAAGAGAGATGCCCCAACCATCAATGTCATAGGACAACTGTTCGACCTAATGTTGGGGCAGGTAATCTGTCCAAAATATTTGGACCCTTGAAGCCCAGTAGTTGATGTCCACATTAATTGCACAATGATCCCGCATACCTTGATTGATCTGGGAGATTCCATTAATGTGATGACAAAGGATACAATGCTCAAACTCAACCTCCAGGGCTCCTTGAGGAAGACCACGACGTGCTAGAACTAGCAGATCGCTCCACTGTGAGCGCTGAGGGGATTGTGGAAGATGTGATGGTCTCCATTGATTCTTGGGAGTATCCTACTGATTTCTTAGTTCTCTAGCCAAAGGCAAAGCTCACTGGGTATCTTCTCATTCTAGGAAGACCTTGGTTGGCTACAGCCGATGCCTACATCAACTGTTGAGCTAGAAACATGACCATAAAGAATGGGCACATGTCCAAGCAGTTAATCCTATACCTCCTACCAAACCCTTGCTAGAACATGATCTACCTATTTGGTTGGAGGAGGAAGATGAGGATGAAGTTTATTCCACACCGCTATGTACATTAGAAACCACCATGGGGGGAAAACCGCAAGATGAGGATGATATGATCGAAAATTTGATTCAGAATCCACCCCTCAGTATATCACCCTTAGAAGACATAGTAAGAAAAACCCAAAAAAACCCCTCAACTGATCTCTGTGTGGCCGATCCTACTCCTCCCCATGTCAAAAATATAGAGTTTGGCCTAGAAAGAACATTGAAAATCAATCCATCCCTATCTACTTCCCAGGAGAAGGAACTGTGTAGCCTGCTGAGAAAACATCTAGATGCCTTCGCCTAGAGTTATAAGGAAATGAAGGGAGTGCACCCTTCAATATGTACTCATCATATATACATCAAGGAAGATTGAAAACCAGACAGGCAACCTCAAAGGAGGATGAATGTAGCTCTTAAAGATATTGTTAAGGAAGAACTACAGAAATTGCTTGACGCAGGATTCATCTATCCCATCTATGACAGTGAATGGGTCTCTCCTTTGGTGCTTGTGCCAAAGAAAAATGGTAAGAGGAGAATCTGTGTTGACTATCAGGAATTGAACAAAGCCACTAAAAAGGACCATTTTCCTTTACCTTTCATATAACAAGTGTTAGATGGTCTAGCAGGGAAAAAGTTTTTCTCTTTCCTAGATGGGTTTAGTAGGTACAATCAGATTCAAATCAACCTGAAAGACCAAGATAAGACCACTTTCAATTGTCCTTGGGGTACCTTTGCATATCGGGCCCTTCCTTTTGGTTTGTGCAATGCTCCAGCCACTTTCCAAAGAGTGGTATTGAGTATATTTTCTGAACTGGTTCATGATGCGTGTTGCGGAGGTAAATCCCCTCTGCGGACAGAGGTGGATCCCACTAGCCCCGAAGGGGTCTAGCAACAATCAATCACGCTGCATGCAA